>JAUBOC010000170.1:9196781-9210586 GCA_032275365.1 Anablepsoides cearensis | reverse complement strand
CTTATTGAAAACTCAAGACAGCCATAACATTATGTTTCTTTACAAGTGTATGTAAACTTTTGACCACAACTGTAGATCTAGATTCAGTGATTCCTTTTTTTAAGATTCAAGATATTTTCATGGTAACAGAGTTGCTCAGAGTATAAGCTAGGTATCAGTCTCAACTACAACCCCCTCAAGTTTTAGGTCAATATTTGTAAAACTGGCTGAGGTATTGTATTTGCTAAGGTTGCGTAGCTACGGTGAAGATAATCAGTTGATATCTAATAGATACCTCCAGTAGTTACGTTTGAAAAGTTACATTGAAATTAGCCCAGTGTATCATGAAAAATGTTGCTAATGGTACAGAAAAACGCAAAGACACATCAAAAGCTTTGGCTTTGGCTGTTGGCGATTGAAAAGAAGTCCTACATATGCTCCCACTGATTCAACTCGTTCATGGTACACACCCTTTTTTTATCAATTGGTTTTACATCTTTTGAATGTCTTAGTTTGTGTCATTTTCTAAAATGACTGTTAGTTTTCAGAAACTTTACCATACTAAACAGATAACTGGTTCAACCGATACTCAAAAAAATGGAAAACACACACAGATCAAAACCCTGTCAAATTCAAAATCTGACCCTGTTTTAGCCACCGGTCCTGCTGCAGAGCTTGTTATCTACTGTTCACTAGAGGGGGCTGTCCATGCACTTATTTAACTCAGAACATCACATCACAGGTTACTAACCTGAGACACAGGATGTATATTAACCTCACATAAGGTTATTTAGTCACAGAATACACACTGATTTGTTTTTACCTCACAGTCCTATGATTTCAATCCTTCCCTTTCCTGTTTGCATTTCATTTGTAACAAGATGAAGTCTTTTACTAGATTTCCCGTTTCAGTTTGTGTACCTTACACAATAAAGACATAAAATCTCAACATGTAACAAAATACAGTAAAATGTGCATGTGAGATTAGAACCCCCTAGAGGTTTTGAGAAATCCTACCGAAATATGCGCTTCAAATGGATTAAATAATATAACCTGACAGAAGTGACTAAAAATTAAGGTAAATAAATTAATAAACTTACTAAATTACAGCTATTTTTATGTTTGCTAAAGTTGATAAGCTGTACCGGTCAACTTTAATTGGATGTATTCATAACGCAAATCAGTTGTACAAGTGTTTCATTAAAATCTCTGTACTGAGTTATCAGAGTTTTTTGAATATTGTAATGTGTGGAGCTCTGAGTATGTGTTTGGGATGACTAGCAGCTACTACCAGATCAAATTTTAGCTTGATAACTGTACTGTAGCCTATAGGTGCACCAATTTCCTTAATTTTTAGAGATAGGGCGATACTTAGATAAGATCAGTAGAAAAGATCAGCTTCTCATCTACGTCTACAAAGGTCTGAAAATCAGCCACTGTCCCCTTTGAAACAATGAAGGTGTATTGTGACCTTGTAACACCCGACAGTGTCAGTCATGTAAAACAAAAAATATTATCGGCCAAAATCCGAATCGGCACGTCAGACTTTTTAATGATCAGTGATCGGCCAGAGAACTGCAATCCGAATCAAATTAGAATATTTAGACTTATTCAAAGATCTCAGACACTGTGATGCACTCCTATTGCTGTAGTTCCACTTGTAGAACTCAGCTGTGTTTGTCATGTGTTAGGGAGATGCTGTCCTGGCTTATTAGAAAATTAGAAAAAGCTTTCAGGAGTTTTGGACATGAACACGGCGTCCGTAAAATACAGATTACTCATCAGTGCAGTGGGTCTATAAAGGTATTTAAGTGTTTGGCTCAGTCTTAAGCCAAGGAACCTATTTGAAAAGGTTTACATTGGATGTTTCATGATGTTAACGAGTCACGCCACTTCTTGGCTCAGGTCGATCCATCTTTGTGTGTTTGTGTGTGGCCATAGATGATCAATTAAAACCCACTATTGTTTGCTCCTCAGCAGCATGAAACCAGACAAAAGCCTAAATATGATTTTATTTTTCTTCTGCTTGTGCATGTTGATGAAAGGGATGTATTGTGTGTCTCGTCTTGCTAGTCGATATTCGTGGATCCATAAAGGTGTATCGAGGCGACCTCACTGAAGTCACCTCTGGGGGATCTGGCGTCGCAGCAATTGCCTGCTCTCACTTAAGCTGTTTAAAGTTGATAAAAGACCAGAGGCCTCTGAGACACGACGCATGAAATCAGCCCTCCAACGCACCATCGTCAAGGCTATATAGCATAGTTGCCACAGAGGCTACTAATCACTTTACATTTCACCGCACAATTGTTCCCAGTGTTCTCATTTGCATTTTTTTTCCCCATTTTTTTCAGCTCGTGTTTTTTTGGTTCTTAGCTCTGAATATCTTTTATATTCTCAGCCTCCTTAATTATCCACTTCTTTGAATCGAGTCTGGTGAAGGAGAAACGGGGGTGGGAGTGGGAGGGATGGCAGGTGGGAGACTTCGTCAACTCTTTCTTGCTAAATTGCTTCTCTCGGGCCGTCGAAAGTTGGATATCTGGGCTGGCTCGGCCTCATTTTGCACCATGCAAAGTTTGATCCTTAATAGCAGATTTCTTCTTTCTAGCGGTGTCCTCTGGTTCCTCTACTCTTTTTTTATTTTCCTCCCTGAGGGAATAGCAGAAGCTCTTTCTGACAAGTCTGGCAGCAGCTTTTACTGACCTCTCTCTGAGTTTTTCAGAGCACCCATGAGCAATTAGAAGCTCCCGGTATGTCATCCTGACAGAATCAGCTTTAGTCTGGGTATTTTCTCCCAACTCCCCTGAGGGTTTGAGATTGTAAAACTGTTACCTTATTAAATTATTACGAAAACTATTTAACAAGGTAATGATAGATGTGATGCCAGTCCCTGGATATGCCTGTGGTAAATTACCTTTTGATCATCTACTCACCAACCAAAAAATATCTAGAGTTTAACTTGGTCTCTTGCAAGAGATTTTGAAATGTTTGATTATTTTTCATTTTTTTTAAAGATTTTAGAATGGTTTTATTTCACACCAAGTAGAAATCTTTAACTAGCACATTTTTTTACTCACTCAAAATGTCATTGCACTAGCCTGGCCCTTGCCTAAACTACAGCAGAGGCCATGCCTCCTGCAAGAATTGCTTCTCAATAGCCGAGAGTCCAGACCCTCGTACGAAGCAAAGTAAAGGACAAGTACCAGGCTATCATTGCACATTATTTCTTTTTTTATTATTATATCTGTTGTTCTTTCATTGCAGTAAATGCTCACTAAGTTTTTAGTGATTGGACTTTTGTTACACTATTTGTGGGTCATCCTCCCTGCTAAGAGTGGTTACATAATCTGGTCATATCTCCATTTCAATCTTTTTATTGTTCCTCTTTCACGGCCTGTGTTTGTTTGTGTGTTAATTTGTCTTGGAAAAATATCTCTTCAACCCACTTACATATTGTAGTGCATGCAGCAGGGCAGCTTTAGGTAGAATGTTGGAAAAGACAGTTGATACACAGTGTCCCCTCTTGTTTTCATAAAATAGCAACAATTTAAAAAATCTGATGTTTCCCCAATCTATATGCACCATAGCTATGTACTAAGTTTTGCTAACAATACCATATCTTTAGGATTAATGAGATTTAATACACTGTATTTCTAATTCTGTTGGGTTTTATTTGTACTAAAATCTCTGTCAAGTCACTCGGAGGGAAGCTTCTGTTCATTTCCAGTGACAGAGATAGGGTTGGATATTTGTGCCTGTTTGAATATGTCTTTCTTGCAAAGATTCAGCTGAAAAGTGCAATTTAAAATATGTTGTGTTGGATTAGCAATAACTTGTGGTGGTATACAAGAGGTTGAACAAACAAACCTCAAACTCTAAATTAAAGAAAAATGTTATTTAAACTGAACCAACTTTTGTAAATGAGCTTTAGAGCTGCAGGAATTAAAATAATGCTAATAAGTAAAGCTTTTCCATCTCAATAATCACAAAGGTTTCCAAAAAATAGCACAGAAGGCTTGATTTGGTCGTTATACCTAAAACAGATGTAGGGAAAGCAGTAAAGAAACTGGTCAAATTAAAGTTAAGATTTTAAAAAGAGCTCTAATAAAAGCTGTTGTTTTGAAGCTGATATTTTGTAATTTATCAGTCTGATTAAGGGTTGGTGGCTTGGTGAGTTAAATCCAAAGATATTTTGCATTTCAAAGACCTCCTGTAGTGTTTTACAAAGAGATCAATTATGTCAAATTCTTCCAGTCTTGGAACTGTTACTCATGAAGAAAATGGTTTAGAGGTGAGATAAATATCTGACTGGAAACAGAAGCGGTATTAATTTATTCTTTTCAGATTGTTTTATTTTGATGTGACTAAACTTTATCACAGTGTGCAGTAAAGGATTCCAATGGAGATTCAGAACATGTACTGAGATCAAGAAAGAATCAAAGGGTTTTAATAAAATTTACTTAAAAAAACAACAACATACTGCACAGGCATGGAGTCCATTCAAAGACAATGCATCATAAATCCAAAATACGTGACAATTAAATGGGGAACAAAACAGATGAAGAGCTAGAAATGGATAAAAGACATCCACAGAATAAACTGAACAGCAAAGATATAATGAAAAAAGATAAGTGATAAATTCTGGGTAAAGTGATTGTTTTAGTTTATAAAGCACAGTTTACAACAGTCATATTAGAACATTATTTCACCAAGTCACTCATCTCTCAACAAAAAAATAGACATTATATCTACTCGAAATCCAGTCAAATATAGTATTCAGTCCAAATTCGAAATCCAGTCAAATATAATATTCAGTCCAAATTATTCCATTGCATTTAACCCATGCCAATACGTAACCGTCAAGTTTAAAGTCAAATCTTTTATAGGACAATACAATCGGATTCAGGAAGTTAAGAAAATTCCATTTAGTAAAAAGTTCTTTACTTGAGGAAATATACAAAGCAGGCTTGTGCCATTCAAAAAACAGAAATGTGAGATAACAGGCAACCAGGAAATTAAGCTAGCATTCCTGGCAGTAGTACCATGCACGTCAGAGTTCTAAACATATTTCATGGGATCTGATAGAGATGACACTCAGCTACAATCAGAACACATTTTAGCTCAGTGTCGGGGTAACGGATGAAAAAGTCTTTTTTTTTGTTTACTGAACCTGTGGTGGCCATCTTGAACTGAGATCTGTCCAAAATATATTTAGTTATAGGTGTCCATCCAAAATGTATCAGGAAGTTGGGTGTACAAGTGAAAACTGGATTCAAAATAAATTTAATCAGGAACCATAAAACCCTAAAACAAGGACAACGGAGATCCAAAAATTTGTTTATGCCCAATCAACTTTCTTCACGACTACACAGAGCAAAAATCTGTTTGATGTACTACAGGCTGATGTTGGTTTGCTTTCTTCCACTGGTCGTTTATTTGGGTCTGAAGCTGATATAAAGGACAAGAGTTACAAGCTGCGTACATGGTTACTTCCTGGATTTAGCAGAGGAGTCTCTGAGAGTTTTAACAGTCATCATCCATCACAGGTGACTGTAAAACCATCAGTGATCTTCCTACAGAAACATGGAACAGGCGGAAACTTTATTGCCCAACAAGTGGCAGTAGAGGCAGCGTTTGATTACACAGCACTTCCCATGTTGGCTGAGCCAACTTTACTTTTGCCTGTAGCTTTGGTTTTGAATAATTAATGAAATGCAAAAAGGTTACTGAGAGAGAAAGAAGGGAATTCCCCCAGTCAGACATTGATACGGATGGATTTCCACTGTCTTGTCTCGAATGTCGTTTACATAACTTTTAGGTTTCTTGCTGTGCACGGGAAATTTGAGGAACATTTGCCTACATCGGGTTATTTATTTCCCTTCCTGAAACTGATCTGATATTGTACTGTAAGTGTGGATTACAGAATGATTTAGGAAATTGTATCTTTTTTATTGAATTTTTTTTTTAGAGATGAGATTTATCCTTACAAGATTTAAAGTCTCAGATCACAAGTTTTTTTCATCGAACAGCTTTGTCAGGCAAATTAAAAGCACTTCATTCTGCATCCTGCTGTGTTTGTAGTCTCAGCCCAACTTGTGACTTGGTTCTACAGGGTCTCTGTAGTTCGCTATGTGTCGTCTCGATGTGGGAGAGTTTTTCAAGAAATGGGTAAATAAAGAAATAAATTCGCAAAACACTCACAATTTTTTACCACAGTTTCCAAAAAGGTGGTACCAGCTTCTCCTCTGCCGTTTGGAGCCCCTAAATAGAGCCCATTTCATCTGAATGGATTTATTATCAGCCAAAGAAACATCTGAACCTCCTCATAGTACCACAGTGTTAGTTTATGTAGCTATTTTATTTGGTATATTATAATACAGTGGTGGGCATGGTTCTGCCAATCAGCTAACAGCTAATAACAGAACAAGTGTTTTGGCGGACCAATTAACTTCAGCTAAATTGAATTTATTGCCAACATTATGTCCGATAACAGCTAGCTAACAAACGATGGCAAGGTTTTTACACTCATGATTGACGTCACCATCTGGCCAATGAATTGCCGTTTGTTGATGTCAAATTTTCAGCTCGATCTGACTTGTTTGGAACCTTGGTTGAGTAGGTCTTAAGAACAGAGCTGGAAGCAGGTGGAACCACCCAATGGAAAGAATTTGAACCTGTGTTGGGTTGACCTGAGTCAAACCTGTGGAGAAAGATCAAATGAGTATAGAAATCTTATATTTTATGGCTGAGCATCTTTTATGGTGGTGGGTAATATCAACATTTATTTGGGTAAGGGAATATGTTGAGGGCGAAAAAGCATTTCTTTCAAACATTTTATGTAGTTTCATCTTTTAGTTCAAAAATATTGACATGGAAGTGAACACTGAAAATTGTCAGGGACATCCGGCTCGTTTCTCTCTTCAGAATATTGGCCAAGAAGGAAGAGGGAGGCAGAGAGAGAGGACAGTGAGGACCGTAAGCCAGAGAATAAAGAGAACTGACAGGAACGTATCTGAAAGCTGCGTTTGTTCTGAAATAAACAGGAAAAATTGAAGTCAGGGACACACACACACACACACACACAGAGAGCGAGAAAGACAGGCGAATGTGGGATCCAGTCTTTGTTCTTCAGCGTGTTGGTGCGTCGACAACAGGCGCACGCATACGTCAGGCTGCCATAACTCATCAGCATCCCACAAAAATGAAAAAAGAAGAGAGAAAAAAGCCACATATCGTTGTTATCAGCACGACACAAAAAACCAAACCAACACGGTTGAGTCTGTCGGGTCGTATCGTTGAGAGCAGGACCCGTCTTCCTGCGCTCCCCAAAACACACAAACAAGTTGCATCTAAATTCTACAAACGCTGCTATTTCTGCAGATCTGTCGTCCCCCACGTCACCGTCAGATCTCATACATTTATTGTACCGACGGAACAAGATGAGTGCTCCGCTGATGCAGCAGCCGCTGTTTATTTCATTTGCATACTATTACATCCATTTGGTTTTGCCTTGACATTTTCCTGGGGTGGCTGCGGGCAGATATTTGCTCAGTCACGGCCCCGGAGCCTTACTAAAGATAGACAAGAGAGAGAGAGAGAGACGGACACGTCAGAGTGGATTTCTGGGCTCTTCTGTTCACGCCACGTATGACACGGTCAGCAGCTGAGCGGCTGTCGGTCCAGCCGTGCGTAGGCGCACATATGTGCAGGCAGTCCTCTCGGGCCTTGCGGTGCCATCACAATTGGGCGTTTTCTGTTTTTAATTATTTGTCCACAAACCCACTAAGAGACAGGCGGGGACACTCAAGACAGGGCCTGTCCAAATATATTCCAGTAACCATTTGGAAGATGGTGAGAAGGAGGCAGGAAAGTAGGACACAACAACAATGGGCTTTCCCATCTGTGATACTCAAACTGTCCAATATGATCTACAGTCTTCAGCTCTGAGCATCAGGTGTAAGCATCAGATCCACATTTAGAGATTCTGAACACACTCACGCCGACTTACAAGCTGAAGATTATCAGGTTAAAACTAATAGAGTTCTTCAGCAGCTATTTCATTCATTGAGTGAAGGCTTATCAAGCATCCGCACAGCTGAGATGATCCATTTTTCTTCCGTACATATTTTAGCACATAACTCATTCCTCAATTTTTGTGCTATTTCAACGATTCATTTATAAAAATATTTAGCTCATTAATGCCATGAGTGCCTTTGGTATTTCAGCAACTTGTGCTTTTTCCAGCTGTTTTGGCCATGTTTTTCTAATTGAAAATGAATAGAGCTGTCTTCAACATTAGGGTTGGGCATCCAGAATCGAGTATCGATTGGAACCGGGACTAATGTTTCAAATCTCCCGGAATCGTTCGTACTTTTAAGTTTCGATGCCTAGTTTCAATACCCAGACCGCCAACTGGAAGAAGAAGCCGCCCATCAACAACAAAGAAAAATTCAAACGATGCCCAACCCTATTCAACATCCCTATAAACCTTCAAAATGTTTCTAAATCTTTACTGCACATTTTACCTGTTGTTCTTGTTTTGTGCTAATTTCAGCCTTCTTCGGCTTCTCTTTTCTGCTATTTCAGCAGTTTTCTGCCTTTTAAACTAAACTGATTTCAATTTCATTTTAGATTTTTTTATGCTAATTTCACCTTTTGGCTATTCAGTAAACATGCTCCTCTATACTGCTTCTTTGTTCCAATGTCAGATTTTTCAGCTACTTTTTAGCTATTTTCAGCTCATTTGAGCTTTGTTAGTTATGTTACCGCAAATTGAAACTTTTTGTACTTTTCTTGTTTTTACTATGTGTTCTTTTTTCCTCTCTTTTTACCATCTGTACTAAATCCAACCTGTTTCTGCTGTTTTTAGCTACATTTCTGCTCTGGCTAGCTTTTTCAACGTGTTTATGCAATTTTTTTCTACTGATTTTTCACTTATTTTACTTACTTTCAGCAAACATCAGCGGTTCAGATGGAATTCAACTTTGATGTTAAACGTTTTCAGCAAAAATCGTTCAGCAATAAGCATTCACACGAAAAGCAAATTCTCCCGTTAATATTTATGTATATTTTATTCTCTAGAATGGTGTAAAATGTATCCCCACACTTGATGTTTATGTATTTATTATCAGTCTATGTTGTACAGGTTAAGCTACAAACAAGGAAGTTCTCACAATGATGCAGCGTCACCTCAGCTGTGGTCCAGTTCACCTGCTTTTGTTTCTATTTTGAGGCTTTCACGTATCAAGATGTAAATGATCTGTTCTGTACCCGGTTCTAATATAATTTAAGTTTAGTTTTTCGTAAAGAATTATTTTCCACAGACACCTTTTTTTTTTACCAAAATGTAGCAAAAATCGAAAAGTGTAGAAAAGTTCACCCTGTAATCCAGCAGCTTCTATAACCACGTTTAGATGCAGTTTTTCAGCCATATTGAAATTGGTGTATTTCGCAAAACTGCAATGGAAACACTTTTTTCGCATCACGGGAGTCACGTGATCAAGAACCGGCTGTTTCTACTGGCGAAAAGACGATGAAGAGAAAAAGACATCAGGAAGTAGTAGTAAAATCGCCAAATTTGTAAAAAAAAAAGTAGTAAACTCACCGACTACAATTTCCCAAAAACGCCACATATACTGTATATCCGCTAACAAAGTATAAGAGGCTTGTCGCTGGAAAGCCTCGATAAGACGCCCACATCTCCTCTGAGCACTAGTGATGTGGTTGCAAAATGCTTCATTGTTTACATCCACCACGTGAATATTGCGAGAACAAGCGTATTCACGCGTGATTTCAATAGCATTTCCTTCTTAATGGAAACACCGCAATTGAAAAACTGCGTTTTTCGACATTAACAAAATATCGACAAAGTTTTGCGCACATTTGTAATGGAAACGCAGCTACTGTTAGATTTTGATCAGAACCTGAAAAAATATATCAGAGATGTTTTTATTCACTGCTGCCATTTATTAACATACTCTTTTTTTGTGGCCTTTCGTGAAATAAGAAAAAAAAAAACAGTATCAGCATAAAATGCATTTTTTTTCTTTCTTTTTTTTCAGATACAGAAGCAGAGAGAAACGCACTGAAAGAACACGTTTACCCCAAACTACGAGACTTCTGCAGGGAGAACTATGGGATTGAATTCCAGGTAAGATCTAGGTACTCCTGTATTTTTTCTTGGCTCCAGAGACATATTAAGATTCAGAGTTATAATCTGCATGTACATCGTGCCTTAAACAGTTGTTGGATGGTGGGAGGGGGGCCTTCAGCGCCGTGTGTAGAGGTCCACAGAAGGCCAGCAGAGATAAGGCTCCCACCGGTGTCAACAGGCACACATGTAGGAGGACGAGGCGGCGCGAAGCGAGGGCTTTCCCTTTGTTGTTGCCAGTGAACGACCGCATCCTCTCTGTGGCGTCCACTGATCACCTTTCGTTTGCATTGCAAATCAGTGTGCACGGAACGATCGCTATCAGAGCTTTGTTTGTTTAACAAATCCGGGAGTGCCCTCGAGTCGGGGGAGGGGGCGGCAGGGAGATTTGTGCCATAGATTGTTCCTGAAAGGCTGCGGAAAGATTTGTTTCCGGTGAGGGGAGACGTCGGAATTGTTTCACAAAACTGTAAATCGGCGGGGTGTCGGCGTGCTAATTCTCTTCTCACACCGAGAACGTCTGGATCACAACAAACAGCTCCGAGCGTGCACCAGCCAAAGATTTGTGTTTTTCCACCGAAAAAAAAAAGAAAAAAAAAAAAGCTCATTTTAAATACACCAGGATTGCTCAGACTGCGGCACAGATGGCTATTGTTTAGATTTTTTTTTAGTTTGTGTGGTTGTAAAAATAAAAATAAAATCTGTTCTACATCCTACACGTAGAGTTTCAACAAGAATAAAAAAATACCCTGGGTAAAACTGTTTTGGTTTCAAATCAGAATCATGAAACCTAAATGAGCATCTTAAGCATATTTTAAAAAATGTGACTTCTAATTCGAAGTTAGGAGATGAGAGTTTTCGAGCGACCTTGGAGTTGTTTATCACTGATTATCCAAATTGAGATCTATCTGACTGTTCTCTACTGCAAGTCCTACTGACAGCTGATAACTACTCAGCAGAAACCTCACTTCTCGTGGTGTCTCAATCTACGTGATTGGGGATTTCATTGACGAATTAAGGTTAACTCACTAAAAGTCCTGCAGCTAAAAACCTGTGCGTTCCTTTTAACTAGACTTAGAATAATGAAAATCACTGCACATCTCTATATCCCACAGGATGGTGACCCCTTTGTGTCCTAGAAGAACTAGTAGAAGATGTAGATTTATCACAGGAAATTCGAAAAACCTCTTTCAATGTGAGCTCTGCAGCTCTTATTCTTTGACAAAAAGTTTTTTTATATATTTTTTTATAACCCTAAAACATTCCCCATATAGCAGACAGGTGTGGGCCAGATCTGGTGTCAAGCTGGCACCGTTGACTGCTGGCACGCCAAGTGGTTTGTCAATCGGATGTGGGCCAGGTCTGGCAATGATGGCACTGTTTTTATGATTTTCACATCTGTGTCCGGTTGTCGACTAGACATCGGACGACCAGTTCTGCTTTAAATTCTCAATAACCAAGTGGAGTACGCAGTTTATGTGACATGGATGTGCTACCATCATCCTCTCCCATTCTTCACAATACAGCACCACCATGATGGTGGATTATACGAATGCAGGATCACTATCATCCATTATTGTGAGCCCACTGCATTCTTATTACACACCTGAAGAACTCACCAAGACCCTACAAAGAACAAAAATGTTATTTCCTTTGCAGGTCTTTGCTTTTTAATGTTACTTCTACTAGTGCTGTAGATTGCCAAGGCTACGTACAGTAAGTGATGATTTGTTTACCGTTTTCGACATTCTGCAATCCATCCTCCAGTAGTCCCTTTTGTGAGGTATGACCACACTTACAAGCACACACAAACATGACTGCGTGTGACAAAGAAACCGTAAGAAAGCAGGGGTCTCTCTGGCCACGTGTCCGTCTGGTGATTCAGCTCACTGTAATGAAGCGTGAGCTGAAATGATTACGCAGAAGGCCCTGGAAGTTAATTCTATGACTCACTTGGATTGCTCTTCCTCCTCCTCCTCCTTCTCTACCCAGGTCCACTACTCCTCTTCCTCGCTGATTTCCTTTAACGTTCGCCTGGAATCACCTTTGACTGGAGCCTGTTGATGACTTTACGTTTAGCTGGTAGTTTCCCGTATAAAATCCCATCCTTTGCAGCGTTGTGCATTCGGGGTAAGCTTGACGCCTTGCTGAACTCGTTTTTTGTTTCTTTGATTTGCAATTTATGAACAGTTCCAGCCTCTTCTTTCAGATCCACATTAACAGACACACATCAGCTGGCAGACGCTGACACACATATGGCAGGCCGCTGAAACCCCAATTCTCCTTGGTCTCTCTCGCAATTTGACTCAGTTTCCATTCGGAGCATTGCCTTAATGGGATGGAGAAGGATCGTGGGAGATGGAGCGGGGGGAATAGGGCACGGAAATCCAGCCCAGAGGCCGAGGTCTGCGTCCTCATTCAGTCAGCGTGCAGCTGCACCATGGGGAATGATCCTTTTTTCTTTTTCTTTTTTACCATTTTTATTTTTATATGCCCCACTCTTCTTCCTCTGTTTAATCAGTTATTTCCACGTGTGACTTTTAAACGATAAATGGATGTGGACTTAAAGCACACTGAGACAAAGAAAGATCAGGATCGGTAAAGAGGTCATTCCATACAGCCACACTGGATTACTGTTCATTCAGCTCGATTTAATACCAGTGGAAACCTGATTTCCTGCCTCCAACCTTCTGGTTTTTCTAGTTCAACACTGATTATTAGATTTTTTTTCTACTTATTTTTAGGCTGTTGCTCCATCTTTGGCCAATCAAACGCTTCATTCTTTGGACTACCAATCTGTCACCTTTGTATTCACTCATAGATCGGCACCCTGAGGATATATTTAAAACTCTGCCTAATTGGTGTCTCATCAAATTGCCACCAACGGAGTTAATAGTGAGGCACACGCTGCGTTCAGATCTCAGGAAAACAGTTTTCTTTTTTTCTACACAACACTGAGATTGTGAGCTCTTATTTGCCTTGTCAAATTATATACATATGGTTCATTTCAACCATGACTGCTTGTTGGTCAGTGGCTCTTTGTGCTTTATCTGTTTGCTTTGGGTTGTCTGCATTTCGAGTTGGGGCTAGTTATTTTTAGGTGTACATACAATTGTATTATCTCTGGATACTCATTTATACACTTTATTAAATTAGATGTCAGATCTTTGTGAAGCAGATATCCAGCAGCCTGTCTATTCAGGACTTTATGTCATCAATAAGAGCTGGAAAATCAATTCTAAAACAAAGGAGGAGGCAAAGACGGGTAGCCATGCCCTGGATATGTTCACGCTTTTTCTTTTGTTTGTTTGTGTTAAAAAACTATCTGCATTGTTCTGAACTAACTGCAGTCTTGAGAGTCCAGCCTGGCTAACATACAGGGTGTTACAACAATCCAGTTGGGAGGCAATAAAAGCGTGAATCACCCGTTCAAACTCATTAAAGTCTAAAAATGATTACACTTTAGATAAAAGCCTCAATTTAAAAATGTGGAGCCTAGGGGAGAGCGTGTGGATAAAAGAAATAAATGGGTCCAAAAATAGATCTTTGGAGAATTCCATGTGCGTGTGTGGAATTGATTGATTGATTGGTTGGTTGGTTGGTTGTTTGATTGATTGATTGATTGATTGATTGATTGATTGATTGATTGATTGATTGATTGATTGATTGATTGATTGAT
>JAUBOC010000170.1:9181875-9193276 GCA_032275365.1 Anablepsoides cearensis | reverse complement strand
AGATCCACTGATCCTTCAACACAGAGCATCTTCAGAAGACAAGCTGATAAAATACATTTAAAAAATCTGTATTGTTTCATATAAGTGTACATTGAACCCAAAGCACTGTATCGAACGGTTCGATACGGGTACATGTATTGTTGCACCCCTAGGACTAATATCTGTATTGTATCTTTATTTTTTGCCTTAGCCTTTTTCCATTGGTGTATTTCTGTCCTACTTTCCACCTGCTTGATGTAATACCTTTTCTTTCTGAGCATCTTGGGCAGAAACCCAAGGTTTAATAATCTATCATTCAATAAATTTATAAAAAAGAAAGGAAAAGTCATCTCCTGTACTTGACCTGCCACGGGTAAACACTTTGCAAGGGCATCATAAAGCTGCTTAGTGGAAGCAGCTTCCACTCTAATGTAAGCAATGGCACCCCTACTACTGTAATTTGAGGGGAGGGGTTATCAAAGAGAGAGGAGCCGCAAAGTTGGTGGAAAGAAAATCACAGGAGGACGAAAAGACCCAAGGAAATAAATCCGTTCTCAAGGGAGTCTTCGTTAAAAAGCCCTCTGACTGTTTCCTCTCTTTTTATTTTGTTTATGTACCCTTGCTTCATTTGCATAAATATCTGGTTAGTGTCTCCTCTACCCCCATTTTTTTCATCTCCTTCATCCCTTCATACCACAGCCCAGCAGGTGAGGGGGGGAAGGGAGGGCAAATTTAATCAGAAAATCCCCGCCACATGCACGCCGTGAATAGAAATGACTAATGTCTTCATTTAGCTTTTAATTACTGTGCATCCTCCCAATCACCTGCTGCAACCTTTTTGCAATCAGGGTCCCTCATCTCACTTCATTCCTCTTCCCCCTTGGTCCTTGTCAACACATGGCCCCCCCACCACCACCACAAATGTGTGCGTTGGAAGTAGATTAGTGACACTGATACAGCGTGACTGATGTGCCAAACTGGCAGGATTTCACAACAAGCCAATGTGAAGGATGTGTATCAAGTGTGCATGCCGCTGTGTGGGATGTTTTCTGTTTTTTTTTGTTGTAACGTTATGGTCTTCTGGTGGTGAGGGATTAGACGTGTAGCTTAATTGAATCAGTCAAAGTGTCATTTTGATCCCACACTTTCATTATTTATCTCTCGGCTGTCGGCTCCCAAACATAACGTCCATCACCAAAAAAGTTTATATGGCAACTATATTAGTTAGTTTATCAGTATTGTGTTACAAATTGTAGCAAGTTTGTTTTTATTTTTAGAAGCTCAAATTTATCAATGCCACATCTGGCCCAGTTGTGGTTTGGTTTATGTGGGGCCCATGCATGGACCACCTCTGGCAAACTACAGGGGTTAGACAATGAAACTGAAACACCTGGTTTTAGACCATGACATCCCTTTCAGACAGCTTCCTCTTGCGTCCACAGTTAATCCTGTTGGATGTGGTTGGTCCTTCTTGGTGGTATGCTGACATTACCCTGAATACTGTGGCTCTTGATTCATCACAAAGACTTGCTGTCTTGGTCACAAATGCGCCAGCAAGACGTGCACCAACAATTTGTCCTCATTTGAACTCTGGTATGTCACCCATAATGTTGTGTGCATTGCAGTGTTTTGAGCAAAACTGTGCCCTTACCCTGCTAATTGAACCTTCACACTCTGCTCTTACTGGTGCAATGTGCAGTTAATGAAGATTTGTGGGGCTGGTCCAATTTAGCCATGAAAGCTCCCAGTTTCATTGTATAACCCCTGTACATCTGGGCCGCCAAAAGGCCATCATTCTTTGGTGATATCTGGGCCGAGTGTTGCCTTGTGTGGGCCAGAACTAGGACAGACAAATGTTGTTATCTAGGGTGATAAAAAAAAAAACATTTCATTTGGAAAACCATTTAAAAATACCATTTTGAAACTCTTAAAATTTATCTTTGTGGACTCAAAACAAACGTCCTTCTTGTGTGGACGAGGCTCTGAATAGGGGTGTAACGATACATCGATCTATATCGATATATCGATTTGAATGGTTCATGATTCAGCTATATCGAGACAAAATGAAAATCGTGATCTATATCGTCATCCTATTCTTGATGACAATCGATATCTTATGCCCATCTAACACGGTCATTGTGTTAGATGGGCATATGATATTGCATTATATCGATCGCAGACATGTGAATTGAATTGAATCAAAATCATATCGTGACAGACTTTATAAGATCGAGAAATATCGAATCGTCATCTAAACATATGGATGTAATATCGTATCGTGATAAAGCTGGTGATTTACACCCCTAGCTCTAAATGTAGACGGGATGTCTAAAGACCAGAGAGGGGGTGGTAACAAAGTCAGCTCAATGTCCGTTCTGTTCATGCCCAACCCATATCCGATACTGACACCTGTCTCCTTTTACGGCAATACAGAAATTTAACAACAATAAAGCACAGAGGTGTAGTTCCCCTTGCTGCTCCCCCCACTTGTCAGTTCCACACTTGATTTCTGCATCGCTCCGGTAAAATGGCCTGCCATTGACTGCATTTCCTGACCAAATTGCAGATGTGCCAGTCACTTTGTCTGGCTACATTTATGGAAAATTAATACCCCTGAAGCACCACATGCATCACTTACAGAAACATGAAGCATGTGTGTTTTAAGGGCTGTGAAGGTCATCGGGCAATTTGTCCCCTCCATCTTTTACCTAAACTGCTCATCCTCGACGGCTGCTGGGCCGTCAGGAATCATTCCCAGTATTGTGAGCCACACATCCAAGCCTGCGGGGTAAACGCTGTCGGGGAGCCAGGAAGCTGCGGGGAGGGCTGCTTGTTGTCCTGTTAGACGCTGCACCAGCATGGTGTCAAACTCACACACACACACTTTTACAGGCATTTCCTGACGATTCTCTCCTCCTTGCAGGAGATATCCCCCCCTGTTGCGTGTTTACAGTTGGGATTGTCTCAACTGCCAGGACTTGTGATGAATGTGTTGAGAGAGAGTGTGTGTCTTCCTGGTGCGCTCTGAGGGTGGTGTGTGTTGGGGGTAGGGGGTACAGTAGGTGGCACAAAGCAGGTGTTGGTGTTTATCTCAAAATTGGCTTCGCTTTAAGGTTCATTCTGATGATTCTCACAAAACCCTTTGTCTGGTTTCTCTGGTTGTTTCTTTAATTCACCTGCTGCCCTGAGGTCAAAATGACTAACTGGACCTCGCTAAGACCTTGATGGTCATTGGGACCCAATGGCAGCAGAGTGATTAAAGTATTGAGTTTTATATTTTTGTTCAATATTTACATAATTACTCAACGCGTTAAACTCTTTCGCATTAGAAATTTTTGAATACGACATACGATAATAAGAACGTTTGTTTTTGTGTTCAGGTGGTGGACCTGTACTGGGGAGTAGATCCAGAGGAGTGGGACAGTCCAGAGCTGCACAGACTCCGAATGAAACTCCTGGAAGAGTGTTTGAAGACGTCAGCCGGACCGTGCTTTGTTGTGAGTATCGGGTGTTTCACAAAAGATTGTGTATTTCATGGTTTTATTTTTTTTCAGTTCTGTTTGATTCAAAGTACTCTGCAGGTGTGAAAGCTCGCATACGCACATGTGACTACAGACTAAAGTTTCTTCTAAACTACCACGAGTAACAATAAATTACAGACAGCAGAGTGTTTTTTTGTGTTACTCACCGTTTGCAGCTAATTGTTTTTTTGTTTTTTGTTTGTTTTGTTTTTTTAGCCCTAATAAATATTAAAACATTGAAAAAAAACACCATCATTTTCAGAAACCGGTCTTTCTCATAATTTACTGTATGTTTAGCACTCATTTATTCTTTGTTTCCAAGGACATTAGTTTTGCACTAAAGTGTTAAATGTCTATATTTTCAGAATCGGCCAACAATTTAGTTTATCTTGGCACAAAGCCCAGTCTTTTAAAAAAAGTATGAAGTTAGGTAAGTGGAGGACAAAAGAAGCATCTTATGCTTAAAAACAATCAACAGCAGATCTGAAAGTCGTGTCTTAAAGTACCTGTGACATTCCTACCTTTCAAATACAAAAAGTCAAAGAAAACATCTTTATACTAAAGAAAATTGGCATAGTACACATGATTTTAACCATTTTGTCACATAACTGGCAAATCTTCTTTAAATTTGGCTCAGCCAAAGGGAAACAGGAAGTGACATCAAAGGGGAACTCATTAGTAAAATAAACTCTCTGGTCTTTGTTTATTAAAACAAAATTATTTGAACTTTAACTTTTCTTCGTCTCTCTTTGATGGCGACTAAAAAATAATGTAAAGAAACATCAGATTCTTTTCTACAGTCTGTGTTTGCTTTTGTTTACATGCTGACATAACCCTTTGACATAACTTCCTGTTTCTTCACATGCAATTATCTCAACAATAGTTTATCTCAGCGGCAAGAAATTTGTTTTGCAACATATTATCAATGTTATCTTTCCAAAAATGCATTAATGTTTATTACAAAAATCTGATGTCACAGGCCCTTTACAGAAACAGGAAAGAAACTGTGGCGCAGTTGACTTTTTGACAGTGTTTTTATTTTTTAACTAATAAGTCTTCACGAGTCACCTTGTTGCTGCTATGATACTATTTTATATTTGTCAAACTGTCATTTATTTGGTCATTTTTCTGAGATTCAACTAAAGAAGTTGGAAGAAACTGTGACAGACTCCTTTTATCCTTTCAGTTTAGGTTATTTTTTTGTTTTTTACACTAGTCTAAATCAAAACAACTTAATTTGGGGAAACTTTTAGAACATTTAAAACTACTTCTCTACACTACCAGTACTTTTTGAAACAAATCCCCAAAAGTTTTGCTGTTTGCAGGCAAAACATATCTGGTGACTAAAGATTTCTGCACATAAAATCCGTCAAACTTCATATCTGCCTTTATCTCTACATGTCACTCCTTGGCTCTGATGTGACGCTAAAATTACATCCTTTCTGAGCGTTAAGCTTCAGTTTATATCTGTAATTTGTCCACGTAATAAATGTAATTGTACCTGACAAAAGACAACTGAATAATTTAAGAGTTTCTCTTTTGTGCCCCGGTGTATGCATCTGTTAGGAGAGCAGCATTTTAGGACAAGAACCAGATTGTGAACCGCAGTAAAAGTACGACATCTGTCAGTCTAAAGGCATCTGTAGGAAGCAGACTGTTACTTGTATGGGTGTGTTGTGAGGAGATATAATGAGCAGAAAGACTGTTTTGATCTGTAATTATACTGTAGCTACCTTTCAGCTAGAAGGTTGCAGGATTGCCTCCAGTTTCCTTTTTTTCCCGCTTAGCATTCACAGTTTTTCTCCCACAGACCAGAAAAAATGTACATGTTAGGTTTATTGGTAACTCTAATTTGTCCCTATATGTAGGTGGTGGGCACAGTTCCACTAATTCGGTAATAGTGGAACTAGCTTCTCATTTAGCAGATTAGCGTTTTTTGCTAACTTTGGAAACTCTTAGCAGACCAATTAGGTTCTGCTAATTTTAAGTACACAAGCATAAAACTTGTATTTTTATGTTGTTTATGTTTTGAGCTGGACACGTCAGGCACAGTGTGTAAAGCATTTAGCATCTTTAGCAGCTTAGCTTCAAACTAAGAGCACCAACAAAAAATAAAATAACCTTTAACAATATTTAAATAATGCATACAAACATCTACTATGCATAAAAAATTAATACAATATTTGCCATTTGTTGTTTGATTAATTGTATTTTATTTATTTATTTTTATTTAGAAATGTATTCATTTTATTTGTAACAATTATATACACAAAAAAGAACAAAAAAAACATACAATCAAAATAAAATCAAATAAAATGAAAGGCAGTAGAAGAAGAATATATCTTATAATATCTGCCCCTTTTTTATACCCAAAATGTGTTCAAAATGAAAATAAATTGCAACAAAAATCAAAATAACTGAAAACACACAAAAAACTAAAAACAAAGCTAAATTTAAAACACCAACTCAAACAACAATTTGCATGAATTCACTTATTCTTCTCCATATTTCTTCAGAATACTAGATTTTATCATTCTCTTTAAAATATACAACGATCTGGCATTTTTAACCACATCTTCCATATTGTTCCACAACATTATTCCCTGGATTAAAGTGGTTCGCTCCTTCAGTCTCATACGAAACCAGGGTTTCACAAACGCTTCGATTCACTTAAGATAGTTCTTAAAACTTCAAACTTCCAACCATATTTATAAAAACACAAACACAAAGAAATGCTTTTATTCTGAAAGGGTTGAACTGGAAGTATCACAAGTTCAAGGTTGCCAGTTAGGACTGACAGATTCCAGAGCAAACACAATGTAAAATCCACCCAAACAAGAAAAAACAGCCCAAATTTCAACCTCCATTGAAACTTGTGTTAAAGGCACAGAACTATAAATAAATACATATATCATTTCTTAGTACTATATAGCTATATCATACTACACACATAATAAAGAATACACCATTAGCACACATCTGGACTGAAAAACATTTTTTATTAATTTTTATTGCAGCTCTGAAAAGACACTTTAGAGAGACACATCTTTAGAGTGAACACTTGTAAATAAACAGATTGAGAGCGACTGGGGGTGGGTGGAGGTGTCTGTGTTAGCTGCAAGCATATGCTTAACAAAAGTCAACTAATCGTCCTCAGATTGTTTGGCAGATGGAGGATTTCAGAATGCCAGTCTCTTTTCTATTTGACGCATTTACAATTGACATTAACCAATGTACCATTTTATAATGACACTTTTGAAATAATTGTCCTGTTAATAATTTCTAAAAACACACCAAATGTGGTGAAAAGCAGCCCAAATTTGAACAACCCACCCAAAGCTGTTTTTACTAGCCCAGCATGTTCAATAGAAGTTGGATGGAAACCCGCCCAATATAGCAACACAGTACAAGTTAGTCAGAACTGTAACCCGTCAGGATTATTATTGTAACCCTGGTTTGGATTGGCCGATTTGCCTGAAATGATCCCACCCACCTTCAAATCAACTGGAAGTAGATGAAGTCGTGTCACACAGACTGAGGGACAGGCATTGTTTGCTTCCTCTAATTTTGTAACGTGTTTAGCGTGAGCGGAGCTGCGATTCCTGTTTAGCAGATTATTTGTTAGTGAATCTAACTTTTCGGTCAGCTGTTCCCACCACTGGTGAGAGTGTAAATAGCTGTCTCTTTCATCTCATGGACCTGTCCAGGGTGTCCCCCTCCCCGCTCACAGTAACTGCTGGACATAGGCAGCAGCTCCTCGTGACCCAGAGTGGAAAAGCGAGTAAAGAAAATGGATGAATGACTGGATAAAGCTGTTTTAGAACTGTTGGTAAATAAAGGGGCAAGGACAGTTTAAAAAGGATTGTGAATTTTTCCGATGGAAGAGATTGAGTCGTTATAGGTACAAGATGAGCACCTATATATATATATATATATATATATATAATCTATTTCCTCAGTCTGGATTTACAGTATGTTTCTAAACGCTTCTCAGGTTTAGTATTTTCTATCTGATACTTGACATAACTTAAGAAAAAACACCACAGTATCACATTTTACAGATATTTTTTTTCCTAACAGCTGACTTATTTGGTATCCACTAAGTTAAATCTGAATTGAACACATTCCCTCCTTTAACGCTTCTCTTAAGTGTCTGCCACAGGAGATGTTAGGAGAGCATCAAAGCTTTTTAAGAAATATTTATCAGAGCTTTAAGATGCACATATAAGAGTTGAAAAAAAAACTTTCCAGTTTATTTAAAGCCACAACGAGGATCCACATCCTTCATAAATCAACACCATAACAGCTTCACGAACCATGACGATCGGGAAAAAACGAACTCGGCCTCAGCAAAGATGATCCCTTTTGTACAGAAATGAAATTATACACAAACGTGCGCGTGCACGTCAGAGATGATAGTCGCGTTGAAGAGTTTTTGAAGCCGTCTCAGGTTTGAAAATCCTTCACGGGCACGTCTCTGTGAAAGCCACAAAGAGACATCACACACTCATCAAAACGCGGAGACAACAGCCCGCAGATGCTTCACTGACAGAAGTAGGACGTCAGAACAGAAAAGCTTGTTGTTCTGAAGGACGGACTTTAGATTCTTGTTGCTGCTTTTCTACAAATGACAGTATACTCTTCTAAAAAATTTTTTACTTACCTAAAAATAGTACATGAACTTCAAACATGATCATCTTAATAGGCTCGATCCAAAGTACGCAGCACTGTCTGTGTAAGCTGTTTTTGAAGGGGAACAAAATGTGTGTGAAGGAAATCCTGACGGTGCTACGATCGTTGTACCACCCACGTCTTCTTGATACTTTATTCGTTCAGATGTTCACGTTTGACACCGAGCCCCAGATTAGTGCTCAGAAGTTGCACACGCTTGTGTCTTTTCCATCTGGGTTATTTAAATGTTTAATAGCATATTCTAGCGATTCATCTTCTGTGATGAATGTAAGATTTCATGCTGAAGTGTCCCCTGATGGCTGCACCATCCCATCCTGGCACATCAGAGCCAGCTGCTGCCGCTCTGAGGATAGACCCCCGCCTCCATCCTCGTCGGCCAACCAGCCCCACTTCCAAAACCAAGGAGCTCATAGTGCTGGTGGCATTTTCTCTAATCCTATTTTTGACAGTTTGAGGTTGTCTAAGGCATCTCTGGAGGAGCGGTTGTCTATTTTTACACGGCGGTAGCTCAAAATGTACAAGTAAGGACGAGAGAAACCATCAAGCGGATCAGAGAAATCCTCGTTTTTTAAACAGAAGTGGGCGTACACGCGCGGCTGCGTGGCCTGCCACCCAGGCAATCTCTTAGTCTTTTTCCTTTGCGTTTCATTTTCTCGATTCGCCTCCTTTCTTCTCTAATTTCCTTCCTTGTTCTTTGCCCGCTTCAAACACAAATCAGCCGCTCATTGTCTTTTCGCACCATTCCCATCACCTTCACCCACTCAGGTGTCGTCAGAGTGTCGCTCACAGACAAATGTGGCTCCGGCAGATTACAGCCGGTGTCACCGAGCCCCGGTCTGTGAATCAAAAGAGAAAAGCCCGTAAAGACGGGAAACGCTGTGGGAAAGTAAATTACTTCCATACTGATTATTGATCTTGTCGAAAAGCAACAGAGGGAGCAGAGAATCCATCCTGACGTGTGTGCTGTAGGTGTTTTTGTTGCTGCCACAGAGGATCTGTGCAACTATCGGAAACCTTTTTATAATTTCTCTGTGATACTTTGTATGGCTGCTCAATCAACTACAAAGAATTGTCCTGCATGATACAAAAAAAAGCTTTGATATTGTAGATGAAGGCGCATTGATTGCAGGGGTTATTTTCTGGTTTTGTAACTCTGACTCAAGAATTTTCCATCTGAAGCACATTATGATCCTCTGTAATGACTGGTTTGGAACAGTTTGAATGCAAATTGCTACTAGAAAAAGAAAAAAAAATATATATATATATATCCACAGTTTAGGAATCAACTATAGGCATTTTTACATTGTATGACCCGGCTTGTCCAAGCCCCCGCTCCAGTCAGCGACCCTGGCCTTATTTAGCTCCAACCCTAATTGAGTTTGCATTGAGCAGAGAGCCGTCTCAATGTGGGTAGGATCTTAATATAAAAACACACAAATCTTATTTCATTTTATTTGCAACACAAATATAATGGACCACACTTAACTCGAAGGAAAAGAGTATTGAACTGGACCATCCAGCAGTATGATGCTTAAAACGAGAGGGCAGGATGAAGGAGAACGATAAGCCAATGATAGCTAATGTTAGCATGTTGTTCTTTTGTTGTTAAATTTGTGAAAAAAATGTTAGTTGCTGCAAACAATTCACATAAAGTTACTCTCATCTATGTGATGTAAACCATCTGATCAGTGAACCAGTCAATGAGCAGCAGTAGCTGACGTCAAATCCCGGCCTGGAAGGAACCATGGGTCTTGGGGTTCCAGAAATTGGGGTAGAACAGGGCAATAAGGGCTAATGCAAACACACTGAATCCAGATTTGAAGCCAGGCATTGCAGTGCAAAAAGGTCTTATGATAATAAAACTAGGTGTTCCTTGAAAGGATGCTTGTTGCCCTCTGCCTTGCTGCCATTGAAACAAAGATCCTTGTTCACTCAGACCATAGGCTCCTTCAGAAGACAAATGCTCCATTCCGTGTTGGTGCTCTCTCTGGCAGAAATCACAAGGGAGACGCTCTCTTACCATGCTCAAATGCACTTTAATCTGAAAGGATTCTGGCTCTGGTGTTTGACTTTAGAAACCCATGGCTGGGTGGTCCCCAAAGGTCTCAGTCAGCTCTACGCTGGCCTACCTTTTCAAAGATCCACAGTACCGTGTCCACGACTGCCTGGTGCACTAGAGGTAATAGAGGCGGGGGTGTTTCAGGCCCTGTCTCCACCTCTGAGTTTCTTCTAAATGGTTCAAGGTCAGAAGACACATCTGTAAGGATATGAGGTATCTTCCAATGTTTCCACTACATTACTGGCCGTGGGAGGGTGGGGGTGGGGCTTATCACGCACATTGGGTGACAGTAATCCTTATTTTGAAATATTCTGTCAACTTCTTCATGAGTAAGCATTTGTCCTTAGAGACCTCCATTTTGGGGCATTTCCTTGCTCCAACACAGCTGATTGGAAGGAAATAATTTCCTCAACATCTTGCCATCAATTAGTGAGAAGTCCTGTGAATTCTCCATCGATTCAAACCAGGTGTGCCGATGAAAGGAAACGTCCAAACCCTTCAGGACGGTGGGCTCTGAGTGAGTCTGAGGTTTATTAATGAGAACAAGACTGTTGGCTGTTCAGGGTTGTAAACATGTACCAACCACACCTCGGCAAGAAGGTGGGGGTTTGACTTTATACTGTCAGTTCAATAAAGCTGGTTTCCATGGCAATAGCTAGGGTTGGCATGGTGATAGTGTCATTGACCCGAAGATTAAGCATGACAACAAGCCATGACTTTTTATCAACAGTCTCAAAATCCCTTGTTAAGAAAAAAAAAGCTTGTTAAAATATCTCAAGGATGCATATCAAACAGAACTGAGCCCTTCGGGTTTTGTTCTGAGTTTAACAGGGTTGTTAGAGAAAGCGGAGCTTGTGTTTCTGTGTTTTCTCTTTTTGCATGATGTGAGTACTGATGTGGCAGCTCTGATGGGCTGTTTAGAATACACACCAAGACAGTCCAGAGTGTCAAAGTTCATTATAGTGGTGTTCACGTTCAAATCTGCTACGTCTCACTGTACTGTAAGAATCTTAAAGTGCCTGTGACAACAATGATTTGTAACAAAAATGAATTAAATGTATTTTTGGAAGGATAACAGTAGCTGCGTTTCCATTGACCATGAAAATGCGCAAATTAGAATTTCGAAAATAAATTTGCTCAATGGAAACAC
>JAUBOC010000170.1:9159310-9170813 GCA_032275365.1 Anablepsoides cearensis | reverse complement strand
GGTTGAGCAGAGAAACAAGAAAACATGCTGGACAGTGGCCCTCAAGAACCAGAGTTTCACACCTGTGATCTAGATCTGTAATAAACTCAAAAATAAATGGATCATAGCAGCAAAAACAAGCATCAAGAAAAAGGGAAAAATAAACCATTAAAACTTAAAAAAGGTGCTCTTGTGCTTTGAAAAAAAAAAGTAAAAGCAAAAAATGTGATGCTTTAAAATACAAAAACAAAAGTATAAACAGTGATGACAAAAACTGACTGACCAACAACGGGATGTTTTGCAAATTACCGCATTTTGTTGGACGTCTCCTTAATGAAATCCAAACCACTGCCAGATTATTGATCCAGTGTTGTTTCCCTTCAGAACTAGTTTGTTCGAGTTGTCTTTAGTCTCATTCACAAGCTCACCCGAATCTCCCGCTGCCACCATGTTTTCCCTAAGCACGCATGCTCCTCTCTGTGTCCAGAGGGGAGGGGGCTAGTGATGCATTCAAGTGTGTTGGAAAAGCGAAACTTGCACGGACGCAGCTTACTGTTTGCATGATAATTTATACTTGATGGTTACGATAAAGCCATTTTAACCATCGTACACTGAAAAACTCGGGATATATCACGTATATTTGATACATCCCTACATACAAGTTACAAATATGTATGCGAAAGTTGTCCAACTTAGATTTGTAGTTTTTTGCAACTACCTTCAAGTATTCTCTGTTTTTTAATAAATAATCAGACATTACTTTATGATGACTGGCCTTATATGAAGTACCAATTCCCTCTCTTTAACTACATAAAAACTGCACCAAGTAGTCCTATAAACAGAGAATATTTCCAAATGATCCACTGCTGACATTGATGTACCAAAAACAGTACATCCTTGGTGGTACTTAAAAGAAAAAATATATATTTCGGCAATAATCCATGTGAATGCCAAGACAAAATGTATAAAATCACATCAGGTGACAAAACCAAAATATATTATTTTCTCAAACTGCAATATTTTTTGTTTTATAAATCCACCGCTGTCAATCCTTCGTCACAGTTTGAGCCAGAAAGCCAAAAAGCTTTCTAAAACATATTTAAATTGTGAATCCTCCGCAGACAGAATTTGCATTTCACTCTTTTTTTCTTTCGCCCTCCCTCAAACACACTCAAAGCTTAAAGTGGAACAGGAGTCATCAGTGTTGCCCTGAAAGTGTCAGATAGCATTAGAATGCCTCCTGAAATCTCAGCTGGGCTTTTTAATGAATTCATGAATGAAATTATGAGATCACCGAATTCTTAATAATAGGATACTTCTCATCTATAGAATACACATCAGTTAAAAACATGAACTAAATTTTTTTGATCTAAGGTGGTGAGAAAAATAAACAATTGAATTAATCGGTTTTGCTTTACATTAAAACCTGAGCATTCCTTAAAGGGCTGCAATAGATTTAAACTATGAAAATCTTGTGTTGAGAGATGACAGTTGGAGCCGTTTTGGTTAAATCCTGAAAATAAGTTGTTTTTTATGCAGTATTGCTAAATCTTATGCAATCTGTTAGCACATGGAGTATGTGTTGTAAAATACTCTAATGCCTGGTTCACATAGATATAACAGGTTTGGTCCTACAAACAACACACCACACATGAACATATTTCACGCACAAACATTCAGATGTCAGACAGGAAATCTTTTTAAATCAGATGAGTTCAAAGTAAACAAACAGCAGATGAAGAAGAAACAATGCTGATAGTTTGTGGACTTTCTTTTAAAGAGAAAAAAACAAAATAAAAAGACATCCACCGCGTGTTCTGGTGCACCACGATAGGTGATTTGTCTTTTGGATTTTGGATTATCATCCATATTTCCGTTACCTCGCTTTCTGATTGGCTACACATCATATTCAACAGGCTGTGGGCTCGTTTGTCCTAAGGGAACGCCACACACACTGGGATATCAGGCCCAAACAATCCAAAATGTTGAATATCCACAATTTGAGATCGGAGTGGTCCTGACTTCCTTCCGAGCAGACTATATCACTCTTAAGCTAGGTTTATTGTCGACGCTTCTCCGTGGGCGCGAGGATGCGCGCAGCATGAGTGACGCAATAGTCGCGTCCCCGCCCCTGCACGTTGGCCCCGTGCGGTTTCCTGTCGTGAGGTCGTGCACCTCCGGATGTTTGAAACTCTGCAAGGACTGTGCGCGCCGTGGACATCAACAAACAAGATTTCGAAGGTGCTCTCACTGAATGTGTCCGAATGTACTAGCATTTTAATGATCACTCCACGAGAGACACTCAAATGGCACAGAATTAGTGGAAGGAAATCGCCACAGCTTTAAACAAAGTTGAGTTTGTGTGTCGTAAGACATGGAAAAACATGCGTGATTGCAGTGTTAAAGCAAAGAAGAGGGTAAGCAAAAGTGTGGATTATAAATAAACATTAACTTTTAACTTTAATAATTTGTTTAAACTTTTAATAAACTTCTGTATTGCGTGAAGTCCAACACTTATTTTTCTACACCCATTCTTCACAACCTAAATAATGGTTAGATAGTTTACTGCCACCTGTTGGTCTATAATTTGAGACCCCGCACGGCCCTGTGCTTGCGCACTCCGTGCGCGTTCCAAAGTGCGACTATAACTCAGTCTTTACCACACACTGCAGGAATATCTCATAAGATTATCTTTAGAGTCATCACACTAATTGTGACATCCTTAAGATAGTCAGAAGGGCCTAAAATTGGCACGATTGCTGTGTGAACCAGGCATGCAGTACTATCACAGCCAATATTAGCTGTACAATTGACTTTTTGATAACTGATTTTGTGTTTGGCAGCCGTCTTGAATTGGATAAGACATGGGCAAACACATTATTGTCTGACCTTTGTCCTATTTCTAGAGTCTATATAGTTACTGTTTGATTGGGGTAATGACAGAAAAAAAACGTAACCATGAAATATAACATCCTTTACCGCTCATAAAGTCATATGGATTTAAAAAAAATGTCTTAAACATTATTCTCTTGTTGTAACTATATCTTCTCAATGCTGCTTATTTTTCCAGGCCTATACATGGCTTCAGAAAGAGATGGGTCCTGAAACTGATCCAGTGGTCATCGTTCGGTTTATCGGCTCCAGCCAGCCCTCCACAGACCTACGAACTCTACTCCAGAGCATCTGTGAACAGATTGCAATAAACTACCGCTGCCTGATTCACTTTTTGCCTAACAAGATTCAGGAGATGAAAGAACTCCTTATTAACCTTCTTGGTGAATCTTCATTCCATAGGCCTTTGGTCATCGTCCTGGATGCCTTAGAGCAGCTCTCAGATGCTGATGAAGCTCGCAAGCTGTGGTGGCTCCCCATCCATCTTCCTCGCACTGTCCGCATTGTCGTATCGACGCTGCCTAATAAGCACGGCATCTTGCAGAAGCTCCGCCAACTCATCCACGATGAGAGGTACTACGTGGAGCTAATTCAGAGGGACCGAAAAGTCTGCAGCCAAATGTTAAAACAGCAGTTGCTTGGGGTTAAGAGGAAGGTAACCTCGGGCCAACAGATTTATGTCAACGAGGCACTTGCCAAGTGTACGTTGCCAATGTTTGTCAACCTCATCTATAGAGAAGTAGTTCATTGGCGGTCTCACAAGGATGTGGATGATAAATCTCTCTGCTCTACAGTGCATGAGAGCATAGAACATCTATTCTACTCTGTGGAAAACAAGCTGGGCCAGAGATTTGTCTTTAGAGCATTAGGATATATCACTATGGCCAAGGCTGGGCTAACAGAAGTTGAGCTGGAAGACATCCTGTCCCTTGACAACATAGTTCTCGGGGATGTCATTGTGGCCAGTTACCTCAAAAACCCCTTAAGGATCTCCTATGATTTAGTTGCTAAGCTTAGAGAGGAACTAGATGGCTATCTGGTGGAACGGCAGGTGCGAAACGTCACATTGATGGTCTGGGCAAACAGGCACCTACACCTCATCGCCCAGAAGCTGTATCTTAGCAATGAAGAGGATGTGCATCAGATGCACAGCCTCCTGGCTGAGTACTTTTTGGGTGCATGGGCAGGAGGCAGGAAGAAGATCTTCACTTACGATAACAATCATTTCACTTCCCTGAACATTTCACATCACAAAAACCCTCATCATCAACAGTCCCATGAGAAAACCTCCTCAGATAAATACTCATATGATAGACAGACCCCCGAGCAGCCTTGGGTGTTCCAGTGCAACCTTCTGGAGCCCGACATTTTCTTTGTCAATCACAGAAAGATGACGGAGCTGGTGTACCACCTTACCAGGAGTGGGCGCACGGATGACCTCATGTTTGGTGTCATCATGAACTTCAGCTGGCTATACACAATGATCAAGATTGGCCAGTTTGATAAGGCTTTAACAGACATTGATCTAGCTTACAGTTGCAGTCAAGAAAAAGAGCTGAAGTTTCTGGCCACTACTCTTCGTAGCATAAAGGTTAAAGTACTAAAAAACCCTGCATCACTCTCTGCAGAACTTCAGCAAAGGCTTTTGCCAGTTGTCACCTCCCTACCAAGACTAAGACACCTCCTTCTGGAGTGTGACAAAGATGGCCCCAAGTACTGCTCTATAGTGCCTCTCCACTCCTCTATGGATGTCACCTACAGTCCAGAAAGGCTTCCTCTTTGCTCCAGCTACATGCAAATTATAGAGATTGTGCCCACTCTAGCCCCAAACATAGTTCTAGTAGCTTTAGAAGATGGATCTATCAGCACTTGGGATGTAGAGAGCAGGCAGCTCTTAAGACAGATTGACACAGCCAGGTCTGTTGTGCTGGGTATAAGGCTAACCACTGATGAGAAGTATCTGGTTGTTGCCACAACTAAAAATACCCTGCTCATTTATGATAATCACAAGTCTTGCCTTTTATCAGAAGTTGAAGTGAAGGGGTCAAAGAATAGTGGCGTCACTGGGGGAGTCGCTTTTATCAACGGTTTCACTCTTTCTACCCACCATGCTTTGGCTTGGCTCGAGGCTAGTAAAGATGTTAGCATCATTGATCTTGTCTATGGCTGGCCTCTTTACCAGTTTCATTGCTGGTATGAGGTGACTTGTGTCCAATGTTCACCAGATGGATTGTATGCCTTCTGTGGCCAGTACCTCAACACAACATCTATCTTTCATCTAGGAAATGGAGAGAAGTTGGCTACTGTAACATCCGAGTTTTCTGGGGGGTTTGTGAAGTCCATCCTTGTTCTGGACACCCTTAATCAAATGGTAATGATCGACAATGAAGGCAGTTTGTCAGTTTGGAACACCAAAGAGGTTACCAACCCGAAACTCATGGAGGACTATGATTGTCGAGGGGATGAGAGTGAAGTAGTGGGTATTGAGTTATCCGAAGATCAGCGTTCCATTCTTATTTGCAAGGTCTGGAGTATTGAGGTGCTTGACACAAAACTCTGGAAAATGGTAGAGAAATTCAAAGCCAAACGTAGTGAGCGCTTTGTTGCTGCTGTTCTCTCCAAAAATGGTCAAAGCATTGTGGCCTCCATGGAGAACACATCCTCCATTTTTGTCTGGAGGAGGGACAGTGGACAATGCATGGCTAGCCTGATAGAAATCTCAGGGGCTATCGTTAAACTCATCAAATCAGCCCACCACAACCTGCTCCTTTCTGTTGCCAGCAGTGGAGTTCTGTCTGTTTGGGACATTGATATAATCACCGCCATGTCCAACATTGACAAAACAGGCAAAAAGATCCAGACCTTGCAACTAACAGGCAGAGAGGACTATGTGTTTACTATGGATGGCTCGGAAGCTGTCCACAAGTGGAACTTTAGCACTGGCTTCATTGAGACAGTCTTCAAACACGAGGGCATAGTGGAGAATTGTGTCCTGACCTCCTCAGGGGATCTCTTGGTGACTTCAGACGACAAGTCTAGTCAGTACATCTGGCAAACCAACACTGGAGAAAACATCTTCCGCATCAATGGACAGAGAATATCACAGTTGTTGATCACCCACAACGACCAGTTTGTGGTTTCCCTTTGTGAGCAAAATGCCTCCAGGGTCTGGAGACTTGCTACTGGGCACAAAGTGTGTAACATTTTGGTCACACTCCAGAATGCACTGATCACCACAGCTAACACTTTTCTAGTGGGAACATCTAAGAATAAACTCCTTGCTGTCAGCCTATGGTCAGGCAGTGTATCAAAGAAATTTGTCTGTGATGATGGCATAACCATTGTCAACTTCAAGCTCATTCCTGACTGCCCTGACTGCGTAGTCTTCATCACGTCCACAGAGACAGTCTTCATCTGGAGCGTAGCAGATGAGTCTGTGTGCAGGCGAGTCCAGCTGCCAACCAACTTCCTCAAAAATCTAGAGGACTTTCAGATCTCACCCAACGGGAAATTGGGAATAGTCTCCAAAGGTGATGAGAACATTAATGTTCTGGACCTTCATAGCGGGAAGCTGAGGCTTGTCCATGCAGCGGGCATAATCTGGCGTCAAAAATTATCAAGAGATGGACGTTATCTCGTCTATGTTTGCTTTCGAAACTGCGATGAGGACGACGATGCGGGCGTTGTGTCCAATCTGATCGTGATGCGCCTTGCAGATGGCAAAAGCATTGGCACATGTTCGCTTTACAAGACTCCCACCTTCCTATCTCTCTCTCAGCGAGCACTAAACATCATCATAGGCTTTGAGGATGGCAGCATTGGTACATACACAGTTGTGGACCGTGTGGATGCTGCCCTCAAGATCAAGATAGCCACATCCAACAGCCGACAGATTGTCAACAATGCCTCGCAGAAAGTACGCCCCAAATGTGGCAATCATTCCTTTAAGACTGTGGCCGACTGCACCTGGAGGGAGTCGACGGAAGTCTTCTCAAGAGACAGCCCCATCAATGTGTCGGACTCCGGAGAGGGAGAGTCAACGACACCTACAAAGAAGACTGAATTGGTGCAGTGAAGTATGGAGGACAGGTGGAGTTAAGGAAAAAGAAAGGTGACAAAGTTTAGAATCTCTAGGGAATCGCAGTTGATTCTTGTTTACAGCCACGTGATTCAGCTGCAGATGTCAGCCCTGTGGGTAGTTAAAGGGCCGACGATTTAACGCTGCACTCAAAAGATATATTACTTACTTCCACTTTATTAGATTTACTCATAATGACTGTTCGACAACAAAAAAAAAGTATTAGTTTTATTTTTTACAAAATCTGTAACATTTTATTTTGCCATTTTGTGTCTTTTTGCATTTGAAGAACAAAATTATTATCAAAAATGTCAAACGTTTTCAAAGCCAGTCTGGTGGCCTTAGCCACTTTCATGATCTTATTTACATTGTATATGTTAGTTAAGCCATAATGTTGTTAAGAGTTTATTTAAGTTTGTATCAACATCAGGTGGTACTGTACAAAAAGGAAGAACTATGAACAAAAGTATGTACAGTCTCATTTTGGCTGCTGCAATTTGTGCAACTCCTTAAAGACATTTTGTTGTGCTTAATGCAATCAAAGTGAGTGCCTGGAATTTAAAATGTTCTTCGTGTGCAGATTACAAAATTTATGAAAATGCAGGGACTTATAAACACAGTATACGCACCGTTGCTTTCTAAGATCTAGTCAACATCTGGAGAGATCCACGGCGTTGTTCTAAATAATGGTTACTGTATTTTTTTTCTCTGAACAGTTTACATAGATTTGATGTGAATTTCTCTGCAGTTCCATCAGTTTGTGTGCAGGTCGTTTTTAAGGGGAACGCCACTATTGAGCATACAGTGTAGCATAGCACCATACACATTAACGCCTTAACCTGTGTACTGCTTTAGGTTCTGAAAAGTTTTACGTGTTCCATAATAAAAAAGGACAGAGTGGGTTTTGCTAAAATAATCTGGCCAAAATATTTACAAGATTATTCATTAAATGGAAGCACTTTATGGGTGGTTTGTGAGAAATTGTTGGAATATTTTTAGATAAAGTAAAAATTGATGAAAATATTTAGATTTTCTTTTCAAAAAAAATATTTGGTCTGCCAATGGAAACAATGACATTTGCAGGCTTTTGTGAAACACTACATTCTCCCAACATATATTTGGTTTGATTGTAAATCATTAATTTGTTATTTAATTAGCAAACTCAATAAGGGGTCATTTTTAATTTTATGTGACTAAACAAAGTCAGGGAAATGACAAGGAACATGAGAATTTAAAAAAATTTCAAGCCTGTGGCAGTATCGTCCTAAATCAAATGCAAATATGAGGGTAAAAACTGTAGCTGTAGCAAAAAAATAAAAAAGTATTAAAACAGTTTGGATAACATCTGAGCACAGATTGAAAGCAGATGTTGAAAACAATAAAACCTTTCTGCAATTATTAATAATTTTGACTTTACTGTAACATTTCTTTCTAGCTTTACAAAAGGTAGTACAGGCTTTGAAATGTCCATTGTTAGTGCCTGTGTCCGACATTTCATACTAACATGCTATGTAGTTCTCTACTAAACTAATATGAGGTTTTTTATCTGTGTTCAAAGCCTTAATACAAAGCCATTAAATCGCAAAATGCACACGATGTATGAAAGCACTGGACGCCACACTTGCTTAAAATACAGAGAACGCATTAAAGTGACATGCTAAAAATTCAGCTAATTTTCAGTTAAGATTAAAGTGTAAAAATTCAGTTACCTGGGTGTACTATTAAGTGTTTTTGCCATACCAGTGTTGACACATACACTCTACTGTTAACACCCTCCAAAGTGTCTTTGTTTTAGCTTTGTTTAGCTTATCTTAGCATAGTTTAGCAAGGCTTAGTATAGCTTAGCTAAAATTAAATCATCTTAGCTAGTTCCTTAGTAGCTTCTTTGAGTTGTTTGATTTGGTTTGGATAGGTTAGCCTAGTTTAGCTTCACTTTGCTTTCCCTTGCTTGGTTTATTTTGTATGACGGAGTATTAAGGCCACACAAGGTTATTTGTTTTTAATTGCGAGAATATAGGCATAATATTACAACATTAAAATCGTATGAAAATAAAGTCAATATTATGAGAATAAAGTCATAACATTACGAAATAAAGTCATAAAATTATAAGAATAAAGTTGTAACATTACAAGATCAAAGTCATAATATTATAAGAATAAAGTCAGAACATTACAAGTTTAAAGTCATAATATTATGAGAATAAAGTCGGAACATTACAAGATTAAAGTCATAATATAAGAATAAAGTCGGAACATTACAAGATTAAAGTCATAATATTATGAGAATAAAGTTGTAATATTATGAGATTAAAGTCATAATATTACGAGAAAAAAGTAATAATATTCTATATTTAAAGTTGTAATATTATACCCTTTACACAAAAAAGCATGCAGTTACCACTGCATTAAAATGAGGAATATTGAGCAACTTGTCAAGTTGGTCTTAGTATTGCTAGTTAATCTTTTAGTACATTAGCATCAAATTATCAGTAGCAGGAAATTGTGGCTACGACTATATGATAAAGCCGGATTGTAATTAAAGGATGCATTGGCAGATTTAGTCGTCACGTAGCTAATTTGGATGAAAGCATATTACACTAACAGTGACCCAAGTCATCATGGACTACTTTATAAACACAGACACATGGCTGTACACAGCAGGTGTGAGGAAAATAAAGAGGAAATGAACGGAAAAAGGACACGTCATGTAGGATTATGGCTTTTTTTCATAGTAGTATGACTTTTTTTCTCGTAATACTATGACTTAAATGTTGTAGTATTATGAATTTATTCTCGTAAAATTACAACTTTAATCTTGTAATAGAACGACATTTATCTCATTATATTATGACTTTATTGTCATAATAATAATAAAGAAAATCTCGTTGTGTGGCCCTAATACTCTAATTTTGTATGTTAAATTTAGTATAATTTAGTATTTAGTATAATTTAAACTATCTTGTGCCTGTTTTGTTTATCTTAGTTCCATGTGATTTAGCTTCGCTTTGCTAATATTAGCTCTGCCCTGCTTGGTTTAGTTTAGCATAAGTTAGCCCAGCTTGCTTAGCTTGTCCCTGTTTGATTTAAATCAATAGGTTTAGCTTAGCATAAGTTAGCCTACATTAGTTTACCTTAGCTTGTCTTTTTTTAGCTTAGTGAAGATTAGCTTAGTATAATTTAGCATAGCTTAACTCGTCTCTGGTTAGGTTAAGCTTAGATTAGTCTAGCTTGGCCTGGTCTTCTGTGGTTTGCTTTAGTCATTTTCAAAAATAAAGGTAACTAAATGTACAGTGAAGCATACATTATGTACATAGGATTTTATAGTAAAAGCACACATAGTATACATTTAGTGCATAGTATGGACTTTCGGACACGAGGTGTTGGTATCATCACACAGGCTGAAATAAAGATGTACTAATAAACAAATAGTATTTGGTCTTTTTTAAGGTTGTACCTTGCAAGAAGCTTTCTACAAAGCATAACTCAAAATAAAAGTTTTGTTCAGCAGTTTTGACTTTTGACAAATCTAGTCTTTGATAGACACGACTGCAAATAAGATCAACAAGAACACACACTTTCACTCTGACATCTACCTTTTAAGGGCTACTCCATTGTATTCTAAGTTTACTACTTTTAAACAGTTGATTAAGCCCTAGGAAAATTTCAAAACTGGTAGCAAAACCAAGCTTTAAAATTTCCCAACTCAAGAGTTTCTAAATCGAAAACTAATAAAAAAATAAGATATCCTTATAAGTAATTGCCAAAGTTCCAAATATAGTTTGTTTTAGTTTGTTAACTGTCTCATTTGTTTTTTTTTAAGGCTTGTACTGTAATTATAGTTACCAAATTGCTGAAGTGTTTGACTGTGATTATGTTTCTGATAGAAAAAAATGTGCTATCTTTGCAAAAAAAATTTAAAAAATAAAGTTTAAAAACAATCCTCTTATAAAATATAAAATATATTGGAATGCCAGTTTAAGAGTATATTTGAATGTGTCCATATGGAAGCCAGTAAATGGTATTATTGTATGTTATGTAACTTGAATGACTTACAAATTACATGTTTGCAACTTATAGTTGACATACTGGTCATGAATGTTTCTATGGTATTCTTTTTATTGTCAGGACTGACTTACCTGTTTAGAGATTTATATTTTCATAAATGTTGTACTTACATTTTGTTACAGAGTTGTTTAACTGGAAATTAAACAAAAAAAATTATGTCTGAAGCAATATGAACCTAGTGTGTATGCATTGTTTGTATGAAACATTTTAATGTAATAAAACGGTTCAATTTTTTGCCTCCACATTGCTCTTTCTGGCTTTCATTGGAGTCAAAGTCACAAGCTTCCAAGTTTCCATTACAAATGTGCGCAAAACTTTGTCGATATTTTGTTAATGTCGAAAAAAAACACAGTTTCGCAATTGCGGTGTTTCCATTAAGAAAGAAATGCTATTGAAATCATGCGTCAATACGCGATATTCACGTGGTGGACGTAAACAATCAAGCATGTTGCTACCACAACACTAGTGATCAGAGGAGACGTCGGCGTC
>JAUBOC010000170.1:9148379-9159210 GCA_032275365.1 Anablepsoides cearensis | reverse complement strand
ATAAAATGTATTTTACATCCCTGGCACGGCATTAAATTAATTAATAAAGATCGCCCTTTGAAAAAACAAATCGCCTTTCAACCCTTCAATCGTCGATAGACGATCAAATCATTAATCACTCCATCCCTAATATCGGCCAATACCGATATCAATACCGATATATCGTGCATCCCTACTAGGAATGCAAAAAAATATGAATTTAGTCTCTCATGTTGCTGCAAAGATATCTTTATATTTAGTTTGGGTCATACATTTTCTGAACTATTACATTAAATTTGCGACAGAACTTCTAAATGAGGTCTGGACTTGCCAAGTACATTTTCAAATCCTCTGTTGTTGACATATTTTAATTCATTTGTCAATAAAAAGTTTCTGCGCTGCTACATAGTCGTAAAACCCTCTATTGAACTAGAATGATCCGGTCTGGACGCTGTAGGGTGGGAGGGGCCTTGCTTGGATTTAAAGAGACAGACTCAAAACGAGTTGATCTGAGACACCTCAAGGGGTGAAAAAAGGGATTGTGGAGTTACATTAAGGAGGAATTCAGACCAAAGCATTGCAGTTCCAGTTTATATAGACCCCAACTGAATGATTTAAATGTAAAAAAAAGAAGGATTTAAAAATGTGTATCCTTTTAAAGATTTGAAATATCACTACATATTTCTCTGAAGCACATGTACACACCGTCTACCAGTGAACTGGGGACAAACTCGCAGGAGTTGTTGTAGGATATATAAGAATAATTACACTGATCAGGTAACACTTGGTTATCACAGTAGACTACAATCATTTTGTAGCGTAGTGACGTTCATGGCTCCACCTGTTGCATCTTGCAACCCAGGTGGTGTCAGGAAAGGCATCTTGCCAAAAATAAATAAATTGCCAAATCTGTTGCTTCCTGTGTTGATCCCTGCAGAAGAGAGCAGCTGAAATAACAGGATTTTTTCCATTTAAGCCAGGCTTCTGATATACAAATCTTGTGACTAAATCTAAAATAAGAAGATTAAGAACAAGAAACTGAAACAAACGATGTCGGACCATAATTTTGTAACGTGTCACAACTTACATCAGCTAAATGTTCAAAAACTCTGTCAGATGACTGCGATCTGAAGCAAAAGGAAGTTATTTTCTGTAAAAGACTTGGTTTCTTTGTTTACTGGGAATTCTCCTCAGAAATATTCCTCTCTTCACCCCGGGCCACTTCCCCGTGAATCTTCATCCTTTTACTGTCAGCGGAGACGAGAACAAAAACTTAAGTCATCTGTTAGGAAAGCCTACATGTTATTTAAGCTCAGCCTTTTTGTCCCTGACCCTGATCTACCTGTATTTTGGTCTTTAGTGTTGGTATATGTAATGTTTGGACCAGCAACTCAACCTCGCAGCTTTACAGGAATGTTTGTGGTTGGATTTCAGTTTTCCAAAGGGTACAGCAAAAACAAACGCTATCATATGTATGAGACTGAAAGGAGATCATTTCAAGGTGGTGTTGAAGGGTTATTTATGTTTTGAGGTGGTGTTAGGTGCCAGAGATCAAATTGGGCAACATTTTGTTTCCTTGTTTTGAATTATATTTTAAGATGAATTATTTTGAGGAGATATTTTAGTTAGGATTAACCAAAGAAATCACAGTTTAACACCCTCATTCTTAAACCTGGTGTTATTGAGAAGACATTTTGGTATCAACTATGTTTACAAGTAAAATAACAACAATCATAAGTTCAACTGGGATATTACGCAAAGAAAACCCAAGACCAATGTTAAGATGGAGTATTTAAACCAGACAGAAATTCATTTTTTACATTATGAGAATAAAGTTAAAATAATACCAGAATAAAGTCATATTATCAGAATATTGTCATTATAATATGAGTCATATTTGTTACTAGAATAAAGTAGCATTTTTACAAGAATAAAGGCATGATATGAGAACTTGTACAGGTCTTACCCCTGCTTTAAAATAAAAATGTTGAGTATCTTGGGAAGTCATACTTTAGTATTGGTTTTACAAATAAAGAAATACTTTACCTTTCAACACATCAGCATCAAATATTATCAGTAGCAAGACTTTAAAGCAATTGTGCAAACCATTGTGTATATTTCCAAGACTTTATTCTCAAGTTATTTAAACTTTATTCTGGTATTAAAGTTAATAAAATCTCATAGTCTGGCCGTACAGCTGACTACTTCTGTCCCTATAACCATTTCAGATAATACCTTTCTCTTTGCTTGTGTGATTCAGGTTCTGTGGCCATTTACAGTTCCTATAACTGTTTATTGGGCTTATTTTAGCTCCTACTTCAGAGTAGGTACTTTTATAGCTCAATAGGTCCTCTGGAGTGATGGGATGTGATTGGTTCATACATACATTGATTGTCTGAGCAAACTGACTCATTCCATGACTTGTAATGTTTAAAGTGCATTGGCATTGACAAAGTAGATTGATCTGTCCTTTGAGGATGGCCCCTAAATGAGCACACAGAGGCAATTAAACCGAAAATCTAGGATTTTTCTAAATATACTGTATGTATTCCTTTGTTGCCAAGTTTTAGCAATATTGTAGTTGGCCTTACAATGTTTTCCAAATCCAACAGTTTAGTGCCATTGTCAGAAAAGTAATGCTTATTAAATCTCAGACTTTTATCCGTTTTGTGGTTAAGTGCAGCCAATTCACAAAAACTAATGTCGACGATGTGCCCTAAATTAAAGACTAATCAGTTCTTCAAAGTTAATATTTTCCAATAAAACCCTTCACCTTTTATGAAGAAAAATCTGTATTTTCAACTCAAGCTGCCAAAAATAAAAATTATAAACCACAATCACTCTGACTTTCTTCTCTGCAAAGAATTATTTTAGGCCTCATCTTTCTAGATGAGATTTTTCCTCAGCGGTTATTTTTCACAGATGTCTCCCGAGTGCTTTCCCCCCTGCAGGTATTCCCCTGGATTTCAATCCATACCACATCTAGGGGACACTCTACAGCAATCTCAATTTTATTGCACCTGTTTCTCCAAGATGAAATGTTTCAATTTCCTCAGTAGGGAAACTTTGAAAGTGAAGAAATGGGAGCCGGGCCAAGCTGCCAGCTCTGAAATATCTTTCCCCTTCAGTAATCGTCCCGCGATCTCTCCCATCATAAAAACCAGGAGCAATATATAATATATTGAATGGCACAGGGTGCAGATAAGGCACTATTATTGCCAGCCAACAATGGCCAATATCTGAATGAATGATAGTCATTTGATGCGCAGATTGAATCTGTGATCTCGTTATGAGTTTGAAAAGTCTCCAGGAAGCCAACATGATTGGGTATTTGGATGATCGAATGAGAGGCTCAGCCAGCTGCTGCTGCTGGTAAAACCTACAGAAGGTCGTAAAGACTGATGCTACCCACAGGTGTGCATCTTAGCTTCCTCATATGTCTCATCTGCATTCAAGGCTTTGTAAATGGGTTTTCAATCATTTAGGGTTATTGTTTTTTTTTGTCTTGGTCATCTTATCTGTTTGTATTTGTGAATAAAAAAAAACAGGAAGCGAGGAGCATATGTTCAAGGCAGGAAAACGAAAGGAGGTCAAGACCCACAAACTTTCGCAAACTGATGCAAGTAGAGCATGATGACCAAGACCAATAATCAGAAAATAGAATAATCACTAAATTAAGAGCAGGTTTGCTGATTTCTAACAAGAACCAGGTGAGCAGGAAGAAGACAAAACCAAAAGTTTCTCCTAAATAAAACAAAACCAGACGTTTCCACCAAGTACAATGAAACTGAGCTCAGTTCAAACAAAAACAACCTCCACCACAGTGTGCGAACAAAAAAATACAAATATTAAAATAGCATCTTTTAGTTAATTTTAAACTGTAATTTATTAGTATAAAACCAGTTCTACCATAACTCTAATTTGTCCCTAGGTGTCCCCTGCCTCTAACACAGCGGCTGCCAGATCCTCGTGACCCGGAGAAGAGAAGTGTATAAAGAAATAGGTGGATGTTTACCGTAGTTTGCTATGATGTGACTATTTACACAGCAAATACTGACCCGGTTGAGCCAAACATATTTTTTTTGTGGGAGTTGTCTTTGACCTTTAATGCCATCCAGTAATCAGAGCGATGATGCAATCGACTCGTCACTCATCGGCTCCGGCTGCTCACAAAAGCAGTTTTATCTAAGACGACACCGTGTCGTCTCTCGCCTGAAGGAACATTTCTCCTCCAACTGTGAGACGGTTCTGCTGAGCCACAGCAGGATGGTTACCCCGAGGCAGGAAGCACCACAATCACATTGTCAGCACTCCTCCTTTTTTTTTTTTGCCTTGCAAATTTGCAACTCAACTCGGCAACAATGCAAACCAGTCTTTTTCCGACGCAGTCAGCCGGCCATTAATCAGCATGTCTGCAGTCCTGTTCTCACTGTGTGTTGGAGCTCAAGCAGAATACAACAAATAGAGCTGTAGGCCTCATGTCTTGCTATCGTTTTTCCTTGTTTGTTTTACACTTTTTTCTGTTTAGATTATTTATATTTTATGTATTGGTAAAATAAAATACAAATTTTAAATATTAAAACATTTTGTGTGACCTACTATTAAACCAAAAGTACATCCAGAGCTAATTAAAAATAAGGCAAGTAGGGTTTAACAATTTTATTTTATTTATTTCTTAACTGGGCAAGTGACACCAAATTTTACCATAAGAAAAGCATGTACAGTACTAAAACATGTAAAAATATCATGGTTGCACACACAGAGTTTCATAACATATGACTTTTAATAAAGCAGATGCAAAGTTGCAGACTGCGTCACCCACTAGGACAGGACATGCATTGTCCTATCAATAACATGATAAATATTTTCAGTTAAGGCTGGGCGATATGGCCCCCCAAAAAATTCTCCACTTAACGGAGTGCCTCTGTTTCAGGTGTCGAAACAAATTAGTTGTACTCCTGCATTTTGTAGCAAGAGCCTTCAAACAGATTTAACAGTGAGGTGTTTGTTGCTACAAGTCCGAGGTTGCGAAACCTAACCAGTTCCAGATAACTGAAGAGACAGAGCCTTTTTTGAGAAGTAGATCCTCTTTGCCAGCTGCCATATCATGTCGTGTACCAAGCATCTTGAGGGATAGATGGGCTAACATCTGAACTACAGAAGCCCCAAAGAGACTGGTGAGAAAGAAAATCTCGATTTTCACAAATTTAAATCTTTATAAATGGCAAATTTGAATTAATCGATTAAATTGATTATTCGCCCAGCCCTAATGCTTGTTTAATTTAGTGTTTGTATCTGAACCTGTCTCTAGCCGTGTTTCCAACAATGTTTTTTAATGTGCATTTTCATGTATTGCATCAGAAAAAGTGAATGGAAACGGCATGATTCAAAAAAACTTCCTCTAATTTGCAAAAAGGTTTATACGCTTGCTTGAGGTGGTTTTTGTGCTTTTTCAAAAAAGAGTTAATGCGCAAAAGGAGAGATGGAAACACATTTGTCGAATAAGTTCTGACGTAGCGAACATTTACCTCACATAGCTGATCAGCTGTTCCCGCTGGCTGTCTGGTATCGTTACCAGTCAAGCCAATTGATGGAAACACGTCTGATTTGCATTTCTTCGTTTTTTTCCTATTTGAGAGATTAAAAAAATTCCCTCAAAATTTTAATTAAAATTGGATGGAAACACGGCTTCTGACGACATAGTCGATAGTTCCGAATTCGTAGAAGACATGTAGAGCTTCAAGATTTAAACTACATGACTCGAGGTTAGTGTATATCGATTACCACCTCAGATGTAAAAGTCAGAGGAAATGCAACACGAGCATTCAGACTGAGCTTACTTTGAAAAACATCAGATGGCTAAGCAGCTAAGCCCCAATTCAAAATAGCCAACATAGCTGATTACATTTAGCACAAATATGTCTAAATCTCAATCTTACAGATATTGATCTAACCATGTTTTGCATAAGTAATACAGCTTTTGATAATTCATATACTGGAGTTTCAAAAAAATTGCAAATAAGAAACGAAACAGTCAAAATGATGAATAATTCATTACAGTGCAAGTTAAATAATCTTGATTTAGAGATATTTTTTATTGCAGCAGTTTTTGTTTGTTGGATGGCAGGATGAGGAAGCTCCCAATATGAATTCCAGCAGCCTGGAGGACTCCGAGGCAAGCGCATTAAAACACCCTTGAGGGTGTGCAAAGCAGGGAGCAGCAAACACATTTCACTGAGATATGGAAAATATATATCGCAGAAGAAAAGAAATGCCACCGCAGAACAGGGAAACAGCAGGCAGAGGAGGAAGCTCGATCTCCTGGAGGGAGAAATCTGCAGATCCAGCAGCCTGAGTAGTCCAAGGACTGAGGACTCCAGGCTCTTTAGAAGATTATCGACTTGCCTAAATGTGAAAAGTAGTTGTGAAAGTTAGCTGATTGTGACTTTAGCAGTCTCTCCGGACCAACACGGCGGTCCGTTTATTGCTCTCCGAGCCCGCTGGGAAATAAACCCCGTCCTCCTGGAAGATAAGGGACGCTTCGGTCCGGGTGGGGTGTCTGCCAGAGCAACAGTGTGTGAAACAGGGTCCTCTGTTTAAAGCGCAGCCCATCTGCCTGTGCAGATTGCACTTGGCACGGTGCACTCGCTCTGCTTTTTTTTTGTCACAAGTAGCTGCGAACGTGTCAGGGGTCTTTTGTGAACATGCAGATGAATGTGTAGTGGGGTTTTGTTGCAGCAGTGTTACAGTCAAGCCCTCCTCGTGCCGTAAGAGACCATCTATGTGAAGAGATGCGAGGCTCTCAGAGACGAGAGGATCAAGTTCAAACATGAGTTCTGCATATAAACCATGTTCTTTCCTCCAGCATCCTCAGTGACGACACCCACCTCTGACTTTAGACTCCGTCTGTGCGCAGCAGCAGACCTGTAGGAGGATAATTAGACATCTTGGGAGATTGTCTTGCCTTTCTCACAAATAAAACAGCTCTACATGAAAATCACATTCACAGAGCGATAGGCCTGATTTGTAAGGCTTTCAGAGTACAAAAACATAAACACAAACCTCTCCTTGAAGCTATCAAATCAATACGAACATATGGAGCAGATTCACCGACCCTATGCTGGGTCGATATAGATTTCCTAACTCGCTCCCTGGAGGAGGATGAAGTCCAGTAGCATGTAAGACCTTTTACATCCCAACAGTGCGGTATTACTGCATCGTGGGAACTCACTGGAGTATAATGGATGCACGTTGCTGCCGCCGTGGTACACTTGTACTCCTATAAATCAAAGTGCTTTTCCAAGATGAGGCTGTGTTTTTTTTTCTGCTGCTCAACAAATCCCACGAAGTGATGCAACAACTGCAATAAATTGACCCCCAGTTACCGTGGGGCTCCAGAGCTCAAACACTTCTGAAAGACGCTTTACCGAGTTGCACCGTTGCATGTTGAAGGCTTTAGCACTGAACGCCCACGCAGATGAAGAGCAGCCTCTTTTAAAATGTGTTCGAACAACGGTTTCCTCCATCTGCAGTGCTGCAGGAAAGTCTGAAGTATTTTTTTTTTATTATATAGTACTTTATTATACATCGTTATAGTATAATAGATAATAAATACAACACTGTGTAAGGGTCATCCAGGATTTTTCAGTTTCAAGTTAGACTACGATTTAATAATAATAATAATTTTATTTGGTCACATTAAAGAACACTCCACACAAAAACAAACAAACCTTTAAAACCCATATGACCAAAATAGGTAGAGGCAGAGGCCAATGGCTTATTGTGCCTCACCTTACAGTTCATAATGGATTCCCCCAAAACAAAATACACAAAAAAATTACACATCTACTTCAAACACATCCTGGTCATATGCATCATTTTATATGCACAAAATACAAAATCATTAATACCGTTCTTTATTAAGAATCATTATTATTGTTTGTACATTCAAAAAAAATGTAATATATTACCACCACCATCATCACAAGTGACTACTATAAACCATAACTCATAATTTTACATTTTACCTTCTTTTTAAAACTTAAAAGAGAGCCACTAAACTTAATTTCATCACTTAAATTATTACACAATTTAACACTCAATACTGAAACATTTAAAAAGGAAAAAGTCAAAATGTTGAAAGAGAAACTGCAGTTAATGTCTGAAGAATCACAAATTTGGAGCAAATATTGTTAGTAGAGATGTGACGTTAACGAACAATCGAATCTTTTGAGACAGACAAGAGAAACTGAGTTGCAAACAGCAAAGAGTTATTTTTTTATACGTATATTCCTTTTAACTACTCTGTAATGGATGGATGGATGGATGGTCACTGAAGGTCATAGGTGCACTTTTCCCTGGATAAACTACAAAACAACACAAAGCACTTTCTTGAACCAGAGCTTACATTTGTCTCCGGGTACTTCGGGTTTCTTCTCACAGTCTAAAAATATTCTCACTCGGTTAATTCTAAACCGACCTTCGTTGTGTTCGTGCTCAAGCTTGGTCGTTTGTTTTGTGTGTGTGTTGTTCAGGCGGTCACAAATTCCCTCATGAGTAAATAAAAAAAGCTCCTGATGTCGGACCGAGTTGTGCACCTTGTAAACCCTGTCCGTCACACATTCTAGTTTCCTATTCCCGTCAGGGTTTTTACAAGCTGTTCTTTGTTTTTGCTCGTGGATCGCGCTTGTTTATTTTTAACCTTGTTCTAGGAACACCGATTGGTGTCACTTCTCATTGATTGTGGATGGTAAAACCTGTGATTTTCTCTGAAATGTCACAGCTTGAAGGAGAACACGAAGGGTCGGGTCTCGAATGTTAATTGCACTTTAATAGTCTTAGCCGTAAAAATTCAAGAAATAATTTGGCATTAAATTAGAAAAATACAGGGACAAAATGTGTTCATTATTAAAGAAAAGCACATTGTAAGTTTTCTTTGCAAGACAACTTTTTTAAGACACAGTTGGCTTTTTTTTTTTTTTTTTTTTTTAATTTCCATTATTTCCATACAACTGCAGCTAAAGTCAACAAATGTCCAAATATTAGGTTTAATCTTATTTATTCATTCACATATACTTAACCTACCTTTAGGGGTTGTGGGAATGACAAGGTTGTAGGTCATTAAGCCTCAAACATCTCTGGATCTACCACTCAGGATAAAACCGTTCAAGTAGTCTACGTAAAGATTGTGTCCGGATTTGAATAACAATCATCTCCACATTTGTTTAAAGTTTACTCTTTTTCCAGAGACAAAATGAGGAAAGGTGGTTCAGGATTTTTGAAGTTAAGTTTGGAGAAACAAAGATCAAATCTGACCAGACTGACGAGATTAAGACTAGTCCTAACAAGTCTTTAAACATATAAATCATAAAGATTTTATAGTTCGTGTAAATGCTAGTTTATAAACCTTTACATTATCTTTTCTAACAAGGTTATTTACAGGATATAAAGTACTTTATCTGTAGCATAAAAAGCAACAGCAGCAGCTAGCTGTAGAACTTCTATTGCAAGGTTCTAGCAAGATTGTCCTAATATTTCAACTAGAATAATATTGTAATTCTAAATTGACAGCAGGATAAAGATTAAAAATGCTAACTTTTGGTTTAGCTTGTAGCACTGGTAATATAGAGGTTGCTGGTTTTGTAGCATAGGTCAAAATGTAGCATCGTTTAACATTAATTACATTGATAAGGTAACACTTGGTTATCACAATAGACTACAGCCGCTATGGCTTCACGTGTCACTTCTTCCTTGGAAAAAAAAAGAAAAAGTAGCAGCCAAAGCTGTGGCACAAGTTCTACGTAGAAATTAATTTATCACAGATTTTTTTCACTGCACCTGCAACATATTAACTCGCACTGTACAACCCTGTAAATAAAACAGAAAACATTTGTTTGACAAGTCATGAATTTAATTAGACTACTTGTTTGAAGCGATCCACTTTGGTCTTTGACCTGGTAGAACCAACCTTTAGCACATCAGTCCAGTCAAAATTAAAGCCCATGTGGCTTAATTTAAATATATATTTTTATTTTTAGATATTTTGATTTTAAAATAAAAAAATTTAAAGTTTGATTAGAATGTAGTCTATAATTCTCATAACAAACTTATAAATATCTACTGTTTCATTCTGCAAATTATGTTCAAGGTGAGTCTCTGAGTCAGATCAAAGATTGGAATCAAGTTAAAAGAAGATTTTAAAGAATTGTAGAGATAAAAAGGAGTTTGATCTATTCTGCATATGTGTTTCCATTAATTCTTTATTAAAAGACACTGTGTCCTCCTGTTGTGTCAGCCTCTCTCTCTCTCTTTTCCTGCTTTACTTTGAGACAAAACTCATACAAAAGTCAGTGATTAATTATTTACCGAGGCAATGAAATGCCAAAGCCTAGTGAAGCACACCACCAGGAGAGAAAAGGTCACTCCCATCCTGCGCACACATAAGCTTTCCTCAGAACACACACACAAACAATGGTGATGAATGGCAATGACGTCTTTATCTGAGCTTCAGGCAGACGCAGTTTCATCCTCATCATCAAACAGTCAAGGGCGAAAACTTGACTGATGAGGTGAAATGTACGCAACGCCTCCGAAGAATCTTGATTTTTCTTGTGAGAGGTGTTGACCTCTGATCAGTAACACTCTTTGGCTACGTTCACGCTGCAGGCAAATCCGACCCAAATCCGATTTTTTTTTTGCCCCATCCGACCCATATCAGATTTTTTTATGACAGTATGAACGCGACAAATCCGATTTTTTCAAACCCGACCCAGGCTGTTTCAGTATGTGGTTCTAAATCGGATACATATCTGATGTTTTCAAAGTGACTGCAGTCTGAACGCTCAGGTCACAT
>JAUBOC010000170.1:9123348-9144412 GCA_032275365.1 Anablepsoides cearensis | reverse complement strand
AAATTGGCTAAATATAAGAACTCTTTAGACCAGAGGTGCCCAAAGTGGGGCCTGAGGGCCAAATTGGCCCACCAAGCCATTTAATTTGGCCCACCAGTAGTTGTCCTGGCTACTAGGTTGTATTCTCCTGTTTTATGTAGAAACACTATATTAGTATTTTCAACCATTGGTCCAACTATATAAAGAGCTGTAGTGCAGATAGTATTAACTCATGGTATACACTTTATCTTTGAATTATATTAAAATAAAACATAAAATGCAAGTAACTACAAGAGACATTTAGATTAGATTTAAGCACACATCTAGATTTTTACACTTCATAAGCCCACAAATACTCAAATTTTAATTGTTCAAAATCCCACAAGCCTTTTTTGCTTGAGTGTATGTCTAATTTTCTGCATGTCCATTGGCTGATGAAAAAATAACAAGCAAAAAATATTGGCCACCGCACTGGCTGCTAGCTTAATTATAAAAAAAAAACTTTACTTAAAAAGTATTTGCATTTCATGTATTATATTATTGCATTTGGCTCGTAGCCCTCAGATTAATTTTCATTTTGGCTCTGGGAAAATGTTTGGGCACCCCTTGTTTTCACTAAATGTATTTCAAAGAACTGCAAATAGGAATGAATATATCTGGAACATGGTGCATTGCAAACTACTGATTTTGAGGTTTCTCATCAATAACTGGAAAAAAAAGGCCAATATGTGGACAGAGTGTTGATAAACAGAGTGGCAACACCTGTGCTAAATGGCAACTGGGAACAGGTGTAGGTGGGCGTGGCAGAACAGAGGACCACTGAGGGGAAAGAGAAGTACACAAAGTGTAAATAATTTAAAAATGCAAGAATAACAAACCACAGAAAATAAAATATAAAGGAATACACACAAAAATAAAACACAAATAATAATACACAAAAGACTATTATAAGAAAAAGCACATCATGCTTGCAAACCAGTAATTTGTGTATTTTAGGGAGGATACTATGCATGATTTGTAGGTTTTTTCCTGTCTTTTATTCTTTGCATGTAAAAATTTGCATTATTTACAGATGGAAAATATAACTTTGCAGCAACACACTTGAATAGTTTCACTGCTGATTTTATGCCCTGCTTACTAGTATTGATTTTTATTACTACAATAATAATATTAAGTACTCTAGCCCCTGTTTTTCACAGGTGACGTATCGCTGGTCACTGGCAGACATGTGTCCTACATCTGCTCGGTTTACATCCACCCAATAACCTCTCAGTAGCCGCGTGCCTTCCAAATGGAGTGTGCGACCGTGTTTGTGTGCAAAGTCGGAGGGGGCGGGCCACATGACGTCATGGTGTTAAGCGCACGTTGACTTGTGCATGCCGAAGCGTTGTTGATACCGTAACAAATCAAGCAAGAGCGCAACGCAATTGTCCCTGCTTTTATTTGCAGAATGAAATGTGCGTCACAAGACTTTGTGAAACGTTCACATTAGGATTTCAAAAAAGACGAAAATGTAGTTGTTTATGAAAAAATAAATAGATAAAAAAAAACGCTGCTAAATCATAAGATGGGCAAAATTCCACTTGTATCTTTATGCATGATTATAACAACAAACAGAGATAAATATAAACAATATATTTCTGAGTTTACATTATCTCTAAGTGATAAATGCTTGTCTATGAGCTAAAGAAGAAACACACTCGATACTGTTGACTCCCTGCACTGAATGTAACGTCGGCGCTATTACCGCCATTACGGTAAACTGGATCCTCATCCCCCTCTCGTGTGTTTGGGAAAGAACTCAGGTCCAGTCACCCTTCAACGTGACCACCGAGCCCCGTGCGGATAGCCACGCCCTTCGTGGCCAATCAGAATGCACGGGGGTGTGTTAAAGGCGGGGCCGAAACCCAATGGCGACCAATCACGACGCTAGATTTAACATCACTTGGCGGACCACACACTCAGGCACATGTTGCCGTGCGTGTAAACTACATTTGACATATCTGCGGAGACAACACTGGACGCTTCGGAAGGATACTCGTTAATAACTGGATTTTAGAGGTTTCTTTATTGGAATTTCAAACCGTAAAATATCATAACCACTCGTCGGTATTTACGAAGCACATGAAAGGTAAGCTAGTTTGTTATAATAACTTGTATTTATGTGTTCGTGCTGCTGCGTTCCTACTAGCATGTTGCTAGCTCTACTAGTGCGTTGTTTCTTCAAGCTGTCTTTATACAATTTAATAGCCTTGTAATAACACCACGTATTGTATATGTTTAATATATTTAATCATTTTACACTATATTAGGTGAGTCTGGTTTAAAAGGGACGCTTTGGTTTTAATGTTTTTGTCACGTTTTAAAACCAAGCAAGGCCACCATATTTTTTCTTTCTAATAGCTTCATAAAGGCTTGAACACTAGGATCTCTACAGGTTTGTTTTGTTGTCGTGTAAAGAACCAGCCAGGGATGCAAACGCTCTTTTGTGTTTGATTTCTGCTAATAAAACAGATTGTTGTGACTAGGAGTCGTGTCTTAGGGTGTGTAACCTTCACAGACAGAGGAGCAGCTGATCACACACACAAACTGGTCTTGAAATCCTGTTTATTATTATTATTATTATTATTATTATTATTATTATTATTATTATTATTATTATTATTATTATTACTTTATGGCTAAATTAAGGGAGTTTGTGTGGAAATCATGCAAATCCAAGTTATTAATGGGTTAATTTCACCTCTGGTGATGCATGTCTAACTTGTAGAGAACTGTTGTTACCATTTTAATATGTCACTATTTTTTTATTTTTTCATCTCTGATTTGAACTAGTCCCTGTGGTTGTTGCTTTTATCTGTTTAATTGCTATTTTGAGTACGCTTTGACTCAGGTGTAGGGAGGATTGGGGGGTTTGAACTCCAGCCTTTGCAGCTGCAGAAGTGTCCTTGGGCAAGTTACTGAACTCCCCCACTGCCCTTGATATGCTTACCGGTGGACAAGAAGTGCTGTTTAAAGAGTGTGAGATGTAGTCTGTGTGAAAGGGTGAATAAGAAACAATCCTGGAGAGTTTAAAATGTGTTGTAAAAAATGTGGAGCATTTATTAAATCAATCTGCATCACTTGTTGCTCCTTCATTGTGCAAAGCAAGACTAAAAACAAATCTTTCAACTCTATAAAAAACTGTCCCATAACTTGTGGCTGCTAATACACTGTGGTAATTTGGGTTAACATTCAGTTTATTTTAAGTCAACTGAATTGGTTTTATTGGTTTTCTTTTTTTTCCAGTTTTCATAGCTGATTCCAGATTGCGATGTTTTTGTAAAAGTCTGACTTGCTGATTTTGGTTTTGTCTGATTCACACTTTTTAGAATATGGTTTCTAGTTAAACTCTAAAAAGGTTTTATTGTTGATAAACATTGGCATTTTAGCTGTGGTGCAATCTTGTATCAAGAAAGCATCCAATATTTATAATTACCACTCAGATAAAGTGCATTCACGGACCACGACAAGATTAGATTTGGTCAGGCTGAAAACTATTCTACTCCAGTTGCGTCCTTGGGAGATATTCATTTAACCTATTTTATTTCTCTTTGTACTTAAACAATCTGATGCAAAATGGAGATAATTACTGATGATCAACAAGGCTCACTCATTTCTCACTACATTTGAGCATTTGTTGAAATCGAGCAGATACAGATAACGCTTGTGTAATTCATGTGGTTTTAATCCCCATTTGAACCAATTAACTCTTAAGACATTCAAGAGATTATGATACTTGATCAAGCTGAAATAAATGGGAGACCTCCTGTTGGTAGGTATATTTTTTTTATCCAAGTCACATAGCAAAATAAAATAAAAATTAATTAACAAATAAATTATTAGTCACAATATGTATGACAATGGACTCTTGAAACTCTTTTTTTGTTGACTTTTATGGAAAGAATAGCTTTATTGGTATTTTATGTTGTATCATTGACGTGTTGCTAGATGTCAGAATGACTGCACAGCACAGCTGGAACATCTGAGCACTGTTCAGACTAAATGTATTTCATAGAACTGGAAGTAGGCATGATTATATCTAGACCACAATGCATTGCAAAATACACACTTCGAGCATACGCATTAGTAACTGTAAAAAGATTGGACATTCAATGCTTCATATTGACCAACTACAAACATGTTGGGGTGTCTGCCAAGGTGGGTAGCAAAATCTGGGTAAAAATGTCCAAACTTTGGTTTTTGGTCAATTAATTGGTACATACCCGGTTTTCATAGCTTCAAAAACAGACATAATCTGTGACCATTTGCTGTCATGTTAAATTTATTTTACTGCATCATCAACATCCACACAGTCCTCTTTTAGTTTGATAGCTCCAACTTCACGGGGGGAGTTTTTTTAAGCAGTGTGGCCCATTATGTTATTATTAACCCACTCCATAGGCTTTGAGAGATGCAACCCAGCAGGCAATTTCAGCGACCTGCTGAATGTGCAAAGCAGGCACAGTTTCTACAGTTAAAAAGTCACCTGTTATCATCAGAGGACTGGTGTCAACTTCAAAACAACTTGTCCAATTTCTACATAAACAAATCAAACCTGTCAGCTCAGCTTCACTCAGAGGAGGCGAGGATACAGGTGGCGACAGAGGTGGGGTTTTGAACTGTTTGGTCACATGTTTGCGGCATCGGTGACTCAACACAGAAACTTCACCCACTGTCACACTTCAAAGTGCAACAGAACAGCGTTCCTCGTGTTTTGACTGTGCAAGATGTCTCTGTGCCTTTTACTGGCAACAAAATTGGAACCATAATCTGATAAAGCTCTAAGAAAAGACAGAGAGTAGTTAGTGAAGGAAGTGTCTTATTCATGTTCTCAGAAAGCTGAGCTCTCAGGAATAATACATTTACTGCCAGTGACTGATTTTTTTGTGTTTATGGGTTCAAACTTGTAATGTGATTTTTAAAAGTCGTGCACAGATTGTGTATTTGTTTTCCCTGTTGGGTTTTTTAGTGTTGAGGGTTGTTGACAGGCTCAACCAGGACATCTTTTTTAATGCAGCTGTGATTATACACAGTGGTTGTTGTTAAATATGTTGATAAGTTCTCAAGTTACCACATGCTGTTCACTCACAAAGTTGGGCCTTTGAAAAAGTAACTCACCATGCAGTTTTACATGAGAAACAATATTTAATGATGAGCAGCTATAGTGATGTTTGCCAGATTTAAACTGTTAATAAAGGCCTGTTTTGAATCACAAGACCCAGTTATACAAACATAAAGCTAAAATATATAGCTGTCAGAATAACAAATTTTTCTCGATGATAAATTAACAAATTATTGGAATAAATGAAAATATTGTTTGGAGACCATTTTAAACTAATGATAATGACATAATAATGCACATCCTCTCAAAGATTAATACATTTTCTTTTAAAAGAACATTTAACACTGGAACTGACATTTTAATTGTCCAAAATAAATGAGCAAAACAACCAAAAACAAAAATGGACACTCCGTCTCTTCTAACAAAAACATATTTGAACAAAAACCAAACATAACAAAAAAACAATAAAATGGAAATATAAACCACACACAACTGAAACAGTAAATAAAATGAACTATGAAGTCTGTAAATAAAATTTCCCTAAAAAAATACAAGAATACAAAGAAAACAATGAAGCAGGCAAATGGAAATTATCAACCTGATTTGAATTTATCATGCGATTATTAGATTTATTGCTTATCGCAACAGGCTTAACAACACAAGTACTAACAGATTGTGTGAGACATAGTGTCACTTGAGAACATTATTTTCATGATTCAACCAAACGTTCCCAACATTATGATCTTAGTTCAAAACTGTGGCATGAATGGAGACTGGCAAAATACATTCCTTCAATGAATGCATAGATCTTTAGTGTGTTTTAAAATGTTCCAGCATTTGTTTTGTTTGTCTGCAACATTCATTAATTCACATGCAATTTACGTTAGTGATACATGAAGTGCATTATAATTGGCTCTCATTCTAATAACTTTTACTTTGTTCTCTGCTTATGATAAACAGGAAAAATAGCTTTCACATGCTTGCCTTATGTGCAAGTGGTGTAGTTATGATTGTATGTTGATACATGACCACATGCCCCTTTATGTGGTCAGGTAACTGAGCTGTCTGTCACCCACCAACAGTCATTTTATGAGTTGGAGGATGACAAACTACATGACTTGCTTAGTTTCTGTTCCACCATGAAAATGCAAATAAGCAAAAGATGGAACAAAATATTTAGTAGGTAAACAATATTACTAATGGAAGAGTTATTAGTAGATTTGTTCAATTTTTTTAATTTAGAAAACATGGTTTACTGTTTTTGTAACAAAGGCGTTCATAACTTGCATTCTGAATTTTATACTAATGTTAATAAAAAAAAACATCTTTCATTTTGATTGATTTTATCTGAGGTCAGGTTCATATAAGGTAGAACAAAAATCACAACCAGAGAATAATCATTTTATATATTTATTATTTTACATTCACATTTATATCTTTTTTTGCTGCCTTAACCGTCTGGAAATCCCTTCATATAATGTTTGGCATCATTGTGAAGCTTAGTTATTTAGCTAACATTTTAATTTAAATTTGTCTTGAGTACAGACCCGTAAAAATCAGGCTTTCAAACCAGCTTTCTCACAAACAAACTTTGTTGTCAGGCCAGGTGATATATTTTGAAATTTCAACACACTATGTATCATTTTGAACCTTTTGAGATCCTTTTTTTGCCAGCACAGGAAATAGTAGAAATAATTGGATTCACAATCTATTGAAAAATATTGTAGTTTTTTGCAATTTGTCGACTCATTAAACTTTGTTTGTTGTGTTGACTACTGTTAGATCTACCTGCTGGGTTATGTTAAACCCATGCAAACAGGTTTGATAGACGGAAGGAGCAGCTTTTTGTTTCATTTTACTTCTTGGCACTTGTTGATTGTATCTAATGTACAACTGTCAAGTACTACATGTTCTTTGTATAAACAAAAACCAGTTCTGTGGTATTTAGTAGTAGCTGGGAATCAGCTGTCCTGGCACATTCCTTTAGTAAGCTGGCCTATGACTTGACTAGAAGTCATGGTGAATAGAGAATCATTTCCCTAAATCACATGTCAAACTTAAGGCTTGAGGGCCAAATGTGGCCCTCATTAAAAGTTAATCTGGCCCCAAAGGTAATGCTTTAATTAAATAGTTTTATAGTTTCTCTTTTTGTTGCTATATTTAAACGCAGTGTTCTTGTCAGCGGCATGAGGGAGTTGAAGCCAGACTAACACTGCCGCGCCATTTTTCCCGCTAAAAGAGGTAGTAACAGAGCCGTAACAGTTGACATGTGAAAAGATTAGCTGGCTTTGTGGCTCTGTGATGCAATGTAGGGATGATATGTCTACATGATTTAAAAGCCTAAACATTAATAAGCAGATCTATTACCAAGGAGAAGATTGATGATGTGTTTTAGTAAAAAGTAATTTATCACAAAAGAATCACTACACTGAGTTATTTTTGCATTTCAATTAGATTATCCACCACAGATGCCCTACCCTCCAATGGACATGACATGTATTATTATTTATCTCGCTCACTTACCCACCCCTCCCTAAGAACAACAGCTTTTTAAAATTTAACCCTGCTGCTGTTCTAAGCACTCCCAGTTTAAAATGTTGTGCAAACTCCGCCCACCTGTCGACCATCTGCATCAGCCGGGCTGTAAATGGTGCACAGCCCCTCCTGTGTTTCATTCTTTCCAACAAGCAAAATCTCCAGTCGGAGCTGAGGCCAGCACGTCTGACGGACCTCTCTGTTCCAGCTGCTCCCTCTCCCTCCGCCTCTCATTGGCCCAGCCGGCGGACCAATCAGAGGCCGCCGAGGCTCGGGGAAAACACCGCCGCGGACACGTGCAGCAGTTTGTACACAAGGAGAGGAAAGGCACACTGCCGAAGTCCAACACAGCGAAGAGAATGCATCACTTCTCTATCTCTCTTTTGGTTTAAAGCGGCCCGGTTCTGTTGGACCTGTTTTCGGAACTGCTTTTTGTTTTCTCCCACGGAGGAGTGGACACATGTTCCTGCACGGAGCCACGCCACACCTCCTCGCGCACACTGCAGCTGGCGGCAGGCTCGTGTTACTGTCTGCTTGCTTCAGGTGATTGATGCTTTTGTACAGACAGTACCCGCTTTTTGTTGTGATTCTGTGGAGGAGCGTTTGAACTACTGACACACGAATCTCTATGGTGGCTCTGTTATATAATAACAATTTTAGTCATCATTTAATATGTTTCTGTGTACAGAACATATACTCACTATTACATGCACAAAGTCTGTTGCATGTTTTCATCATGACTACAGGCTTGGTTGCAGAAATATCTTTCTGACAGCAGTTTTTGTTATTGTTACTCATTTTTATGATATTAGCTTAATAAAACTGGCTACACGCAGGCTGGTTTTGTTCTCTTCAGTGATTGCTCCTGGACCTGATTTTACGTCTGCACCTCTTCTGTCCCACGCAGACATCTTTCTGTTTATAGTTCAGTTCAAAATTTCTCCACATACGCTGTGACTGTTTGCTCACAGATTACGTAATCTAGGCAATACTATTGATCTGAGACAGAAAATGTGATATTTCATGTGTTTTGTAAGTTCAAACCTAAAAATAGAGTCGATGTGGACTGATTTAAGACAGAGCAAAAGTGAGACACTGGAGCGTGTTTTACATTTTTAGTTTCCTGAAATCACGACTGGTTATCAGCTCAGAGCAAGGACGACCTGTAAACCTGGGCAATGATAAGAAAGGGAAGGATAACTCGGATACATGGAGCTGGTAGTTCTCAGGAGATCACATCCAAACATGGAAAATGGCCCTAATTGATCAGCAGCATATAATCCAGAGGATACAAGCTGAAGATTAAGAAGTATTTAGATGAGTGTATCCATGCAGCTGCCCTGACACATTGAACATGACACATTAATGATGCGCTTTGGAACAGAAGCTGAGGGGAAATTTTAAGCCGGTTTTGACTTTATCTGGAGCACAAAGCAGGACCCTCAGTCAGCTTGTGTTTATTTCTAACTTGCAGACTCTGAGATTACAGAGGCATTGTGAAGTTTTGAAGTCCTTCTAGTTTTTGCGTAGGTGTGCAGTGCTCAGTGGTCTGGTTTCCTCCTACAGTCCAAAAAAACTGCCAGTCTTTAATATGCCCCAGGACAGAATTTGAGCGTACAAAAACTGGGATCAAATTAGAAACACACCCAGAAAGTAAACACTTTAAAAGCGATGTTCCGGTCGTTTGGCTGGTTGACTGGAATAGACTTTTTTGCTTGAACTCTTTGAGACCAACCAGACACTCAAACATCCAGATTTTTAAATCTTATTTTGTAAATTTAGCAATTGAGTCAGTTGTTCTGCTTCATTTTTATGATAGATTAGCATTTTTGCTATTTTGTAGGAGTAAAGGCATTAATGGGGCTTTCTGACATTTAGCACTGTGCACTCATTAGGGATAGAAACATAATAATCAATGTTTGTTCATGTAAAATAAGTCATGGTCTTTTAAAATAACCGTTGTCAAAAATATGTGATATTTAAGTTTTCAATGTAATTGTGTGTATATATCACGTATACTGTTGTTGGCATAGTTTCGCTAATCTCTAATAGCGCTAATAGCTGAACTAGCTTCTCATTTAGTGGATTAGCCTTTTTGCTAAATTAAAATCCGCTAGCGAATTCGCTTCTGCTAAATTAGGTTACCCTAATTTTAGGTCAACTAAAAGAATTTATAAAATGGTTAGCTGTGCCCGTCACTGCATGTATGATTAAAAATTAAATAAATATGCTTCAGTTACCACCTGCTGCATAACTTGTAATAAATGACTGAAATCAGCAGAATCACATTCTGTTGCCAACAATTATGAGTCATTTGTTTACATTTGAACATTGACAAGTACTCTTCAGACGGTCTTGGTCGGAAATTGAGTCAGTAAAATAATTCCGACTCAATTTCCGACCGCCTGATTTGACAGAGTGGTTACAAAAGGATGTGCAGATGGGAGGCAGCAGAAGTAGAGGCATTTTGGGGGAGGAGATTGATGGAACATGATAAAGCAAAATATTACATAAAAATGTACTGTGCTGAAACAGAGGTTAGAATATTTGCTGTTTTCTAACTTAAATTTGACAAAAAACCTTGTGTTTCTTATATTACACCCAAGCAAGCATAATAATTGGAATGTAAAACCGAGAAATACGAGCATTTTGGCAGCTGTTATGTCTTTTAGTTTTCAAGAAAATCAGAATGCTTAATAATCATTTTATAATTGCAAATTTCAAAATCCTCATTAACATCTAGAGCCTTTTGTCAGTTTTTTTAAATAATTCTAGCACATGAGAGCTGTATTTTTATGGTTTGTGTTTGCAAATTTGGGCCAAACTTAGCTGGGAATTTGTGCAAGCATGTAGTTCAGTGTGTCCCTAAGTGAAGATTTGTATTTGCAGTTTTGTTTCCAACAGTTGCAGCTCATTGAGTTCAGGATTTAGAATGAAATTGGAATCAGGAAAACTCTCATTGGTTCATTCACTTCAGCGGTCCTGGTTTGGATATTTTAGTAGCCGTTCACCATCACATCTTTACATCTCCTGCAACCAACTGTTGAAGTATGCATGGATGCTTATTGCCTTGACGACCCACTCGCTCCCTGCTTGCATATTCCCATGTCCCTGTTGCTGGCCACGGAGCACACAGCTCGTCATGTGCACGTCTGCCTCACCCATCTGACCAAACATAACGCTGATTAGCATTTTAGTAGCCGAGGACGGGGGCAGCTCGGTCGCACCGAACTCAAACACTCAGATACGGTCGTCATCAGCTGCGCACACCTGTTACCTCGCGGCCATATTTGGTTTTTGCGTCAGGATCGAAGGAACACGTAAACCTGTCCTGGACAAACTCGGCAGTAAAGCACCTCTGCACGCCTGTTCCACCCAGGTAAAAGGGGCTTGTGGAGCCGCCAGGTGTATAAAACTTGAGAGGATTGGGGACTTAGACGCAGTGTGTTGTCTTGCGGTCGCATCTGCAGCTCTTAAGGGATTAGCAGGTGTCGTTTCCGCAAGGCAAATAAATAGCACTAGACTTTCACTTGCGTAGGTGGTTACTATAAATGTATGAGGAGAGCCTACTGCTAATTAAACCCTGATGTACCAGAGATTTGTGTTTAATTTGACTGGGTAAAAGGGGAACGGGCTATGACGACTAAAGTAATTCTGGCTTTAATGTTCAGAACATATACGCACTTGCAGAATGCAAATAGGTTTTAGGATTAGTCATGCTGTGCACAACATGAGGTGTGTTTTTTATGTGTAAATAATCTGCGGCTCGGGCGGGCAGCAGCACCCACACCATCTTGCACGCTGAGAAAACATTTCATGGTCATGTTCAGGTTATCTTTGAAGGTCAACAAGATAAACTGATAAGTTTATTCAAAACTTTAGCTTCTCAGATGTACAAGGTGTTTGTTTTCAGATCTCTAAAGTTTCTTTTTTCTCTGTTTTTTTTTTTTTGTTTGTTTCTTTATTTTAGGTGGTCTTGAGCACCGAGAGCAACACATCTCTGAGAAGACCAGAGAAGAGTTAAAGGAGTTTTTTTCTTGTTTTGTTTTCTTTGCCCTCGCCAAGAGCTGGTTTTCTCACCCTGCCTCTCCATCGCTCATCCCATCTGTTTGAGCACTTATGCCAAGGCTGTTTCATAACAAGTTCATCTGTTGTCTGAGCGACTTTGAGTGACACCACTTCTTCACAAAATCCAAAGCAACGCTTTGGCTTTTAGAGATTTGTGACGCTTTAAAACATACGTCCAAACAGGAGGAATCACTACTCAAAACTCCTAAAACCCAAATTCCCTTTTCTTTTCTTTTCTTTTTACCAGCAACCATGGTGCACATGTGTTTACACAGTAGCCCCACTTAACTTTGAGTTGCTCCAGTCGAGCTGTCCAGCCATTCAATCTTATTATGAGTTATGACAGCTCAACGTCTACGCCCAGCAGCAGCACTCGGGTGCGAGAGGCCGGGGCCAGCGAGAAGCAGGACCAGCAGGCAGAGTCGCTGCAGATAAACGCGCGAGCGTCCATCTGCGAGCAGTCCGATGTCAGCGGTCAGGAGCAGGAGAACGCAGCCGGAGGCGGGTCGTCGTCGCCCGCGACGGGATCGGGATCCGGAAGTCTGTCCGGAGACCAAAGGGGGTCGAACTCGGACGACATGGGCGGGCTGTCCAGCGGGAACGACTCCGGGGAGAGGGACAGCGAGGGCAGGATGGCGAGGGGGAGCACGTCCTGCAGACACCAGTCCACACTCAGCTCCCACAGTCACAGCTCCTCAAACGGGAAGGACTCCGGCGTGATGCTGGAAACCACAGAGAGCCACAAGAGGTACAATGGATCTGTGTTCTCATGTTTTCTTAGTGTTCTGCTGACTCGTTCAAGCACTTCTGAACTTAAAATGAATGTTTTGATGCTGATCAGCGAGTGTTTGTGCAGATGTAAAAGGATATTCTTTGGGAATATTAGCGTAGACGTAGATTAAACTTATTTTCACTGAAGGCCACATGAGGATTATAGTAAACCTCAAAGAGCCAGCTGTATTTGACTTCAATTCTTTGTGTTTAACTTTGACATGAATCTGAGCTGAGCTAACAAACAATAACTGAGCTCTACCTGGTATTTCCTGCATAGAAACAGTGTTTTAATGTGCCCTTTTATAAACACTGAAAAGTACTGCGTTTAATATTACAGAAATACTATTAAAAGTAAAAGTAAGAGAGTTTTACGCACTGTGAGTAGCTGCCATTGTGAATTCTGAACTCTCCCATGTTTCGACAGGGAATTCCCACTGAAGCAGGTGTTCCGTTTCAAATTTACGACTAGTAAGTGGGAAATCTCTACTTCCCAGTATGACTAAGCCACAGCAAAAGTAGCCGTGAAAAGGCAGCTAGATGGAGATTTTACATGGCAAATTTCACCAGCTACATCTGAACCCTGTGCACCTCCACCTAGTGGTGGGATGCCATCATTTCACAGGTAAAAAAAAATTAAATGCATTATGGGAGGTTTGGTCAATGCTGGCTTTAAAGCAGCATTCGCCTATTTTTAGACATTTATACAGCTTTAAAGCTCTCGTGGGCCACATAATTATGCTAATATTGCTAATATTTAACACGGTAGTAGCTAAGAATCATCCTCAACTCATAATCCAAGCGCTATTAGAGCAAATTGTAACTCTGTTTGCAAAATTATCAACAGATTACTATGTAGAGTCTAATTAAATTCACACAAACCCAAACTGATGCCATCACTGTAATTAGTTCCAATGTGTTTAATATTCTCTGCTATAGCTAGTAAAAATTATATAAATGGTTCATTAAAATATTTTGGTAAATTCAGATTTAATCTACGTTTCTACAGAAATGTCTCGAGTCTTGTGACCTCACCGTGTTTTTATCAGTAGTATCAGCATCTGACGCTGCTGCACAGAATATCTTCAGCAGATTCCTGGAAACTCGTGTCATTTTCCCACTGATTTTCTCTGAATTAGTAACGATAAAACCATAGATGCACAAACCTGGTAAACCAACTTTAGTTTTACTGCCTTTTGCTTGCACAGAGTCACACTTTCTGCTAGTATTTTAAAATAAGTTTTTCAGACTTCCTGAAGGTTCAGGTTGTACAAAACGTGTTTAGATCAGAGCTACATGTTTTAAAAGCAAAAATAAAGTAACATTTCTGTGAAAACGGTCATGTACTGGATTAAAATGAGTGGAAAAAGCAGCTAAAATGAAAACCTGGCTCCTCAAAGTATCTGGATTTAACAAAATGTGTGCCTACATTTTTTTATTATTATTATTTTTTGTCCAGCTCCAACTTCCAGAGTCTGTCACCCCCCAACAGCTCCCTGGCTTACAGCCTGCTGTCCAACAGCTCGGAGCACGACCCCCCCTCCACCTCCGGCTGCAGCAGCAACCTGTCGGCCAGGCTCCAGACCCAGAAGGACCTAATGAAGGCCATCAAGGAGCTGAAGCTCCGCCTCCCACCTGAGCGCAAATCCAAGGGCCACTCCAGCACCCTGAGTGCGCTCAAATACGCTCTTCAGTGTGTCAGACAGGTCCGAGGTGAGGGGCTGCGCGTGTCATCACTACAGACGGTGGATTGTTTCTGTATAAATGTATAAATGTCTCTCTAACCCTGGCGTGTGGAATGTTTGCAGCCAACAGGGAGTACTACCACCAGTGGAGTGTGGAGGAGTGTCATGGCTGCAGTCTGGACTTGTCTACCTTCACGATTGAGGAGCTCGACAACATCACGTCAGAGTACACGCTCAAAAACACGGTAAAAAAAATCTGTTTGTTCTCTTCCGCTGCAGCCTCCAAATATTTAAAGCCGCCAAATGACAGAATGTTCGAAAGTCAAAGCTCGTCTCGTCTTTTCTTCAGGACACCTTCTCCATGGCCGTGTCGTTCTTGTCGGGGAAGGTGGTGTACGTCTCGCCTCAGTGCTCGTCTCTGCTGCGCTGTAAGCCCGAGTGTCTCCAGGGGACGATATTCTCCGAGCTTCTGGCTCCGCAGGACGTCAGCATCTTCTACAGCGGCACAGCCCCCAGCCGCCTGCCCTCCTGGGCCTCCTGCATCGGCTCAGGTCAGCTGCTCTTTCAATTTGCCATTGATTAGACTTTTCTTTGATTGTTTCATCTTGTTCCCCTGTGACCAAAGTTTCCACTTTATTATCCTTTCAAAATAAAATACCACATCAGAAAGACACTTGGATGTGGGGTACCACATGCTTTCATTTAATTTAAAGTTCTAAATAGATTATTTAGTTTGTTTTTAAATTAATGAAAAAATAATAATGATAATAAAAAAAGCTGTGACGGATACTTTAATACCTCAAATTCCTCTTTTTTTAATTAGACTTTGAATATTCAAAGGTTACCGTCCATCACTAATTCTGTCTCTGCCCTCCCCTCCAGCCTCTCCTCCTGTCGACTGCACCCAGGAGAAGTCCATGTTCTGTCGGATTAGCGCCGACCGGGCGCAGGGCGGCGAAATGCGCTACTACCCGTTTCGCCTCACGCCCTACCAGCTGACCCTGAGAGACTGTGACGCCGCCGAGCCGCAGCCCTGCTGCCTTCTCATCGCAGAGAGAGTTCACTCTGGATACGAAGGTATTTGATACGTTTGAACAAGTGGTTTACACTTTTCTCTTTTATCCACACGAGCAGTCACACTTTTAATTTTATCTTTTATTTACCAAAAATGGGCTTAAAACACATGGCAGTAACAGTCCGCTTAGTGCAGCTTGTCATAACTTTTAAGACATATTTACTTTTTATTAGGATTGTTTTTCAGTAGGAGACTAAACTGAGGGATGAAAGCTGGTTCTGGCACTCAAAGGTCCAAAGTCTTTGTAAACACCAGGTGTTCTGTTACAAAATATTAAAGGATTGTTATCCGTGTTTAGACAATGAAAAGGACAAACTGTCTCAGAATTGATGTGAAGGAGCGTTTTCCTCTGAATATAAATACTCACCAGTTTATTGCAGATGAACCCTGCATGTGCCAGTATGTGATTCAGTCAGGTTAACTGAAGGTTTAAGCTGAACTGTGTTTCCTCTGTGCTCGTCAGCTCCTCGTATCCCTCCTGACAAGAGGATCTTCACCACCAGCCACACTCCCAGCTGCCTCTTTCAGGATGTTGATGAGAGGTGGGCGACCCGGTCTTTGTTACCGCTCACTCACAGCAACACTTTATCCTGCTGTTCCTGTTTAAAATAACCAGAAAATAACATGACTGCTCATTCATCTTAGCCTTATTCACAGAGGAACGAAGAAATTTGTCTTTTTGTTTTATTTTGAAAGGCACATCTTTCACAAAATAACATAAAATTGTAATTTTTGCACCCATTCTGGAAATTTAGTAATCTGTTTTTTTTTATTTTTGTTATTTTCAGGGCAGTACCTCTGCTGGGCCACCTGCCCCAGGACTTAGTGGGAACCCCCATCCTGCTCTACATCCACCCTGAGGACCGGCCTACGATGGTGGCTATTCATGAGAAGAGTGAGTTCTGCTTACTACTGCCTACAGTTTTATTTACATTTCACTGAGCCAGACTTTGGTTTAATGATCTTAATTATTAGTATTTTAAAGTTTGGTTTTCTAAAAGGAAGAGACAAATTTAATCTTTAAGAACTTTGCTTTTAGCAGCTTTTGGCATTAAAAGGCTGTTCCTACAGAGCTACTGGCTGATTTCAACACACCTTGTTGTCTGTTTCTAGTCTTTCAGTTTGCAGGGCAGCCGTTTGAATACTCACCACTGCGGATGTGCGCCCGCAGTGGAGAATATCTGACCATCGACACCAGCTGGTCGTCCTTCGTCAACCCCTGGAGCAGAAAGGTGGCGTTTGTTATTGGCCGTCACAAAGTCCGAACGTAAGCATTTTTTTAAAAATGTTTATTTTAAGGATGTTTTCTTTTAGTTCCTTATATAAGCACCAACACATTACTATAGGACAGTTTTACTTGATATTTTGAATATTTTTAGTTTCATAGAGTTTGACTTTGAACAAATATTCAATTTAAGTCAAACAAAATCTGCAGTCAAAACAAAGAAACTGGATTTATTTTCGGCTGTTATCAAAAGATTTGGGCACAAACAGATTACAAGTGTTTATATATAAAGTGTTTTAATAAAAATACAAGCTTTCCACTTTGTGGCATCGAAAAAGATATTAGGGTTTAAAACATAAATGGGGATTTTTCACATTTTTAATGCTTTTTAAAGAAAATTGACAACAATGTAAAACAATTCATTAGAAAACATGTTAATTTTTTTAAGTTTTAGCGTTTTAATGACTAGTAGGGCTGAAATATTTTCGAGTTGAAGTTTCATCAGCCCCCCTTCATGTTTTTAGGAGCCCCCTGAATGAAGATGTCTTCACGCCACCGATGGGCTGCGAGAGCCGTGTGACCACGCCCGACATCGTCCAGCTGAGCGAGCGGATCCACCGGCTCCTGGTGCAGCCGGTGCACGGCGGCGGCTCTCAGGGCTACAGCTCGCTGGGCTCCAGCGGCTCGCGGGGCTCCCGCCACTCCCACCAGCAGCACCTCAGTGCCTCAGCCGCCTCCTCCAGCGACAGCAACGGCCCCGCCGTGGACGAAGTCGCCGCCGCCGTCTCTTCACACAAACCTGTGAGTCTCCATATCGACGAGTTTGAGTCATTCTGTGTCAAACCACCAAAAAAACATAGATTTTCACCCGACCATCTCAGAATTTGTTGAAACTATTCATTGTGATCCCACGGCACAGCATCTAAAATTTTATGCCAATTGGACCACTGGTTCCAGAGATATAGGCACCAAAATTTAGGGGTTCTCACCAAAAATGGGCCTGTTCCCCTTTATTCAACCCCACTATGTCAGAAACTCCTTGGTCAATTTTCACAAACTTAGTGTCTTTGGAAAGTGAATTTGATAAGGATTACAAATCTGCCTTTAACATTTTAATTTGATTTGGTCCATTAACCATTTCATCTTTCCTACGACCTTGAAATTAACCTTGTAGATGACCTTAAAATAAATCCCCACTTGTTAAGACCCTGTCACACTGTGACGTTTTAGACAACTTATGACAATTTTAAAGATATTAAATTGAAGATGGAATTACAAAAATCAACTTGAAGCCTCTTTTAGGTGTGCACACACTGTACTGCTAACAAATTGATCAAATATTTAACTTTGATTATTAATTTAGACATAAAAAATTTCATAAGTTGTCTAAACATTCATAGCGTGACGCAGTCTTTACCAATAAAATATAAAAGTTTCAAAATCATTTTTTTAAGGGCAATTTTGATTAAAAAATACAAAATTAACCATAAAATGCATCATAAATATTTGGGTCAAACTCATATTGACCTCATTAATTAACCTCATTTGTACGAAACATTACTTGATATTATTCCACAGGGTAAATTAGGCTGACCTTTTCCTGAATGACCCAATTTTACTTTTTATATGACAAATACTGCTGTATTGGAAAAGGGTCACTCTTGTCCTTCAGTTATTTACAGATGCGTATTTTCCCCAGATGACGTTCCAACAAATCTGCAAAGACGTTCACACGGTGAAGACCAACGGCCAGCAAGTTTTTATCGAGTCTCGCAACCGCCCACCACCGAGAAAATCCACCAACACAGGTGAGATGAAGCTGACTGATTTATATTTTTGTAGCTCAGAAGTTACATGAAAACAAACTTCAAACGCTGAGCTTCTTCTGGTTCAAAGAAAATGTTCAGTTCTTGTTCCTAAATGTTCTGTTTCTCCATCAAGGCGCAGCGGGAGTGCGAGCCCTGAACAGCGATCCAATCAGAGGCCTGATAGCAGACATGACGCAGCCGCCTAAAGCTCTGGTTCCTGCACCTCTTGTGCAGAAGGAGCCGTCCACCGGGTACTCCTACCAGCAGATCAACTGCCTGGACAGCATCATCAGGTTTGTGAAAAACATTTCAGTCCACTGGTTTGTAATCATTTAACTCCTCTATAATATTTATTTTAACTTCTACAGATATTTGGAGAGCTGTAACATTCCCACCACAATCAAAAGAAAGTGTGGCTCCTCCTCCTGCACGGTCTCCTCCACATCCGATGATGACAAACAGCCCGACGTCAGCGGAAACGGCAAAGGTACTCGAGCTGTGACATTTACCCAGTCATTAAGTTTTTATCTCAAATGTAATTAGAAGCAGTTAAAAGTAATTACCTGCACATGCAAAATAACGTAATGTGAGCTTGACTCATGAGTTTGCACTTTCCTTCGATCACTAACAAAGCTGTGTTTCTGTGAACTGTGATGGTGATCTCTCTTCAGGTGGTTCAGTTAACCTCGTAGGTGAACCACCTCCTCTGCCGCCTCTGACCATGGCCTCCAAGGCAGAGAGTGTAGCCTCAGTTACGTCTCAGTGTAGCTTCAGCAGCACCATCGTCCATGTAGGAGACAAGAAGCCTCCCGAGTCAGGTGGGCACCGTCAACACTCTCACTCTCCGCAGGTCAACGCCGGAAAAAAGATTTTTCTTTGTTTTCTTTCCATTCAACTTTCTAACCTTGTTAAACAGTTTGAACAGGACAGGAGAACTTTATTTCTTACAGGCCCTGTCTACACGACTCCAGAAGCTTTTATGAATGATTTTTTTAAACTTAATTCTAACAAAAACACTGTAATACCCAGTCTGCACCACTAGGTGGCGAGAATGTCCACTTTAACATCATCAAAATACTGATAAACTTTCTTAACTTGCATAAAGATTCTACCACAAGTGTTTTTCTTAAGTATTGTTTTTGTTTTCGTCTCAGTTCAGCAGGTTTGATAGCTGTAGATTTTTTGTGGTTAATTAACGAAATTTCAGATACTTATTTTATTGATTGTAACCGTTTATACAGTAAGAGAACAGATGTTTGTGCCTCGCTCCAGTCGTGTAAACACAATGTTTTACATTTCAGGAAGGGAAAACTTGTTCCTTGTTTACTATGACATCATATCCTGGGTGTGGCCGTGATTCGTGGCCATTTTGTGTTTAGGTCTCCGGAGTAAAACGTTGTCTTAATCAGTTTTCTGTGCTTGATTCAGGCTTTCAATTTGAACGATTGTTTGCAGAATAAAAGCAAAAACAAAAGAAAAGAAAAAATTGAAACAATGGCCGAATTGTTTTTTAGGTGGTAAATTGAAAATGGGCTCCTACTTGGTTGTTTCTGAAAAGCTACACATTTCTGGTTTGCATAAAGGCAAAAGCAAGGTTGTTGGAAGTGTAGGTGCTGAGGGTGCTACAGCACCCACTCCCACAGAAAATGTACGTTAAAAAAAGAATGATTAGTTAACCATATCTTTAAAATCCAATATACTGTAGATCTAATATACAAACTAGTAAAAACACTCATGGTTCTCAGCTAAAACATTCCCTCTAGCTAGAGGCACAAACTCAAATCTCTTTAAATTTAATTATTATTTTTTTTTTACTGGAGTTGTGTGGATGGGGCCAAATTTTCAAGAATGGTTTAATGGTTTTCCAAAAGTGTATAATCAAACTGTAGATGGTGGGTAATCTCATGCACTCATGCAGGCACTGTTTCTTATCTCATCACATTTTTAACTCTTTTTTGTTTGTTTGTTTTTACGCTGATTTTTACTGTTTACGTTTTAACATGTTCTTTATTTTTTCTTTTTTTTTTTAAACAGCTTAAATCTCGCAGCGGTAGTCAAGAAATAAAAGCTCCAACTGACATAGAAATATGTCTTTGTATTGTTTATGTATTTATTATTTTGGATATTTAAAAGTTATTTTCTTAGAGTGAAATCGGTTTGAGTGAAACGTTTAAAAAAGAAAAAAAGAAAAAAATGTTCGCCTACATGTCGAATAATGTGAAACAAAGTGACAAAAACCACTCCCATTTGTTTTGTTTTTTATTGTTTGAAGTCTTTAGAAGTCCACGACACGACGACGGTGCCCACGTAAAACTGTGTCGAGGAGAAACTTGTTTTGGGCAAACAGAGCAAACAAGCTCGCTGTATCTTTACATCCAATCTCTGAATTTAATAAGAAAATAACAGAACTTTAGTTGTTTAGTGAAGCTGTTCCACTGCTTTTGTGACATGTAAATTATTATAATGTTTTTTTGTTTCAAGTTATTCTTTTAAAATATAAAAATGATGACCAAAAGGAGTCCTTTGTGTGTTTTCATCTTTTAAAGTACCTGTGACATGCCTATTCTTCAAATACAAAAAGTCAAAGAAAACATCTTTATACTTAAGAAAATTGGCATAGTACACAACATTTTACCCATTTTGTCACATAACTGGCCTATTTTCCTTTGAATTTGACTCAGTTGAAGTGAAACAGGAAGTGACATCAAAGGGGAACTCTTTAATAAAATAAACTTGATGGTTTCTGTTTATTAAAACAATTTTTTTTAAACTTTAACTCTTCTTCATCTCTCTTTGATAGCAACTAAAAATAAT
>JAUBOC010000170.1:9102446-9118257 GCA_032275365.1 Anablepsoides cearensis | reverse complement strand
TTTTGTGACAAACATGTATGTGTTCCGATCACTCTATCACAGAAAAATAAGAGTTGTAGAACTTATTGAAAACTCAATACAGCCATAACATTATGTTTCTTTACAAGTGTATGTAAACTTTTGACCACAACTGTAAACTCCCCTCATGATCAGAATATAAATCATGCATTCAGATTGTTTAATCTGAATAAATTTCAATCTGATCAAAGAATTTTGCGATGTAAACAAAGTGACAGAAGCACCAGCTCTTCAGTGAGAAGAGGCAGGTAAAGATGAGGGATGAGTAGACTTTTATTTTTAGTTTTTTGTTCTGAACTCTTGCTACTTTTTGTCCTTTCAGCAGTTTTTCTTTCCAGCTCAGACAAACCGAAACAAACCCGTTTCCTTTTTCTCTACGTCACTGACGGCTTTTCTGTTTCATGTTTCGTGAAGTGACACTCGTGGGGTTTTTTTGTGTCTTTGATTGTTGTGTTAGGATACATATCAGTGTCACGAACACTGTTTTTTCTTATGTAAACAGCCTGTATACAGGAAACCACTGTTCCTCACTGATTATTAAGACACGAGGCGAGGCACGTGTTGTACAGGAAAAACATATTTCTATACAAATATACCAGAAAAATTCACCTACACATTTTGGTCTTTCATGGAAAATTCATGTTTCTGACTCCAACAGTGCAAAAATACCAAAAAGCTCTTTGAAGATGATTCTTTTCTAGTGATTAACTAGAGTTTGACTGATTTTAACCTTATTTTTAGAGAAATGTACACAAATTAAATTTCTCAAAAGACACACTATTTAAAATTTACTTAACTTGCTTAACTTTATATATTTTTTAATCACTTTAAAAATAAATAAAACAAACCACCACCTTTAGGTTCCATAAGAATTTTTACCTTAAATATGAAATTATTAAGATTTTGCACATGAAACAGTGTGTTTTAGATGAGTTTAATGTCTCAGCAGGTGAACTAGAAGTTTTGCTTCAGTAAGTTTAGTTAAAATGTCCAGTAACGGTTCGTTACTGTCGTCTCCTCAGGCAGCAGCCAGGGCAGCCACACCAGCAAGTACTTCGGCAGCATCGACTCCTCGGAGAACGACCACTCCCGTAAGCAGCCAGCAGGGGGCGGAGGAGGAGGAGGAGGCGAGGAGCAGTTCATCAAATGCGTCCTGCAGGACCCCATCTGGCTGCTGATGGCCAACACAGACGACAAGGTCATGATGACGTATCAACTTCCTGTCAGGTACGACAGACCGAACACTGCTTTACAGAAAAACATGAAGAAAAATAAAGTAAAAAGTGCTTTTTTAGAAAAATGACTAAATATAGCATAGGATTTGTGTGAACACAAGTTTTATGTAGTTGCTTGCCTGGCACTATGACATGCCAATATATAATAAACTGGAGTTAAAACAAGCAAATATTCTGAAAGCTTTTTATCTTATATGCTTTTATAATTGAAAATGCTTCAATCATTACTGTTTTTATGCATTTTGAGCTTTCAGCTAAACTAATTCTGTACATGAAAAACGAACTTGTAAAAATAAAATTTCTAAATTTACAAGTCAATTTAAATCTATAAAACTTGATTTTCAATTAAGATATTTAAAATAAAAAGTTTTAAATTCAAATTTGTAAACATGAACTTTTGGAAGTTTAAGTAGACCCATTATTCATAATTTGTGCAGCTGATGAAAGGATATTTTACCATAAAACATTCAATGCAAGTAATTACAAATAAGAGCCAAATTATAAATGTGAAATTAGTTTCTTCTTGTAGGGATTATATTTCAGATGTTTATCTTCTATATAGATTGTTTTAATCTGCAGCTGAGAGGTTAAAACACAGCAATAAGGAAAGTGACGTCATTTTGTCCTGAAGAAAAGATCTGAAACTATAACAGACATTTTACCTGTAAACTGAACTTAATTACCTATTTACACGTAGAAATGTTTTACTTCTGTTTTCACATCTAACCTGAAAGAATTCTATATTGAAAATAATAAAGTGTCATTTATTTTGATTATATGTCACAATGGCCTGCCATACAAAATATATTGGCTCTGACAGGCAGCACGTTAACTCTGTCCTGTGTTTAAACAACAGGGATCTGGAGACGGTGCTGCAGGAGGACCGCGAGGCCCTGAGGAACCTGCAGAAGCACCAGCCTCGCTTCACAGACGACCAGAAGAAGGAGCTGAGCCAAGTTCATCCCTGGATCCGGACGGGACGCCTGCCACGAGCCATCAACATCCCCGTAAGCTCCGCTGGGCCAAACGCCACCTTCACGCCACGACCCGCGAAAGACATAAAAAGAAAACAAATCTCGTTTCTCTGTGTTTTTATATTTTTTTTTAGGGCTGCACAGGCTGCAAGTGTCCCCCTTCCGTGCCCCCCGCCACCCCGTTCGACGTGGAGATCCACGAGATGGAGCTGTGCAGCGTGCTGAAGGCTCAGGAGGACTGCGCCACTCCGGCTGAGGGAAACCTCACCGAGACGACCATGGCTGACGTCCAGCCAGAGGACGAAGACGAGGAGGAGGAGGAGGCACTAAAGAAAACAACACAAAACGACGGCGGAGACACGACAACGAGGAAGCAGAGCCCAGCCTCAGAGAGCGCCGAAGAAAAAGCAGAGACTTAAATTGCAGAAGGAAAAACGCACCTTCCAGGACTCTGAGCTCGTGGCGGCGATGTCAGAAAAACGAGCTCCTCTGGGACGTTCAGGTGCAGAACATGTTTATCTGCATATAAAAACACTCAGTTTTAGAGAGTGAATTAGTTCTTTCTTCCCTCGTTCATATATTTATTAAAAATGTCAAATAATCGTTGGAGGAATGTGAACGTGTTGGAAGATTAAAGGTTTCATCCTTTTTTTAAGAGAAGCTCTTTTTCTCTTCATACTGATTGTTTTCGTTATCCTGCTCTCACTTAACTCCTGTAAAATAATTGTTTTTCTAAAAAAAATAATAAAAAATCCAAATAAATAAGCTTTTACATTAAAGTGTTCAGTAGATGTCAGGTAATTTTTAAGAACGATATGTATTTTTTTATACTTTTATCCCCTAAAAACAGGGAAATAAACGCCCCCAAAAAGAATCTGCACTGTAAAACCTTTAATTTAACTTTTTTTTTTTTTTTTATTCGAAACAATCATGATAATCTTGTGAACAGAATCTGTATTTTTGACACTGGAGTTTCAGTTGACGCACGCTTTGTGTGGCACTTTACGTCTCTCTGCAATGAGCCGTCAATCAACCGTAGAAAAGAAAAACTTTGTGAAAAGCATCACAAACATTATTTTATCATTTTTATTTTTAAAGTTGTCACAGTCAGTGGAGGAAGCTTCTGTGTTGCCTGAGCTCACTCGTGGGGTTAAACGGTGGACGCTACATTTCAAAAAGCCCCAAAAAAATCAAAAAAAAAAAAAAATGTTTACTATCTTCTCTCACTTTTTCCTCTCTGTGACACTGATCTGCTCGTGATGTCCTCAGCTTTCATGGCGTCCGTTTCTACATGTTTCTTAATATTATTTTTTTTGTGAAGTTCTTTGTACAAAAAATAAGAAAACGATGACAATAAAAATGTCTTGAAAGGCCTTAAAAACACAAAGCTTGGTTTCTTCTCTTTCACTGGTCTTCTGCATCTTTCTCGCAGTCTATTTTTTGCCGGTGGCTGTTTTCGGCAGCAGTTGGCGTGTGCACACAGAAGTGTCCGGAATGAACTGGAAGCACAGAGCAGAACGGGCCAGCTGCTTTCTTTACCCGACCGCAGTCTGTGGTTTGAACCCAACGTGGCCACTGCAGCCTTAAACAGAGAAAAGCACAAAGAAAATCACTCAATCCATCAAATGTAACAACAGCAGTGATTGGAACAAGTGTTAACAAACTGTAAGATGTGATAATGTTAATGCTAAATTCTAGTCTTTATAGGATTGCTACACGCGTTCTATTTTGGGCTGAGAGCTTTTCATGAACTGGTTTCCCTCGATTTAGTTAGAGCGATTTAATCTTTGTAATTATTCTACTGTTTACCAGTGTTTTTTGGTGCTCTGGCACTTTAAAACAGCTGGTTTGCAGCTGTCCTGAAAGCTCGTAGACAACGGTACTCAGCTAAAATTATAGGCTTTAATAAATAAAAGTTACTTTTCTATTAACAGGAGCAATGACAAACATATTTTAGCTCTGCTAATTCACTGTGTAAAATACTTAAAACAGTGATGGGTTGTGCTTAAAAGCATCAATCAGGTTTTTTTTGTGAGGATACAGGATGTAGGTGTTCAAACTTACCCTGCATGTTTCACTTGCTTCTCTGCTCCAACACGTCTGATTTGAATAAATGAGTGATTAACCGGCTTCTGCAGAACTTGAAGAGGTGATTTAATCACTGAATCAGGTGTGTTGGAGCAGAGAAACTAGTAAAACATGCAGGATAGTGACCCTTTAAGGACCAGGACTGCCCACCCCAGATCAGGTGGAGCATTTGTCCGTCTCCTCAAAGGCCCAGTAATACATTAAAATAAAAATTTAAAGATTTGAATTAAAATATTAAACAAAAGTAAGAATGGCTGCTTTTGTAACAGCAAATACACAAATTCAGGCCAATACAAGTCTTCTCAACGCACAAATCTGTTTAAGGGAAAACCTTAGCCTTTGATTGATATAAGATTCATTTCTGTAAGTGTAAAGCACCTTGGGGTCCGGAGGGACTTGATAAGGCGCTCTATAAGTTCAGTCCATTTACTATTTCCAAGAAGTATTGTTTCAACAAAGAAATAATCTTATATTTTTTATTTGCTAACTTAAGTTACCAACTAGCAGACTTGAAAAGAGTACTAAAATAACGTACTCACACAAAAGTACTGTTGTTATTCAAGTGTACTCAAATAAAGTAAAAAGTAACCCTTAGCAAAAAGTAGTATAGTTGAAGCACATTTTAACAAGTATACTTGAGTATAAGTTTAAGTATATCAAGTATACCGCACACCGTGTACTTGTAGTGTACTAGAAAGTATACTGATTTAATACTTCAGACTAAATTTGACCTCTTTTTTTAGTTTATAAAAAGTATACTGTTATAAAGTATTTTTAAGTTTACCAAATTACACATTCAAGTACACTCATCTACATGCTACTAGTGTAGTACATATATACACTTGTGGTTCACATTTTAGATTATTAAATTATATTTAAAGTATATCCCAAGTATACTTTTCTCTATACTTGCTTTGCTTAGTTATGCACTTCTAGTCCTCATTTCAGTTTATTTAAGTATACTTTAAGTACACTTTTATAAATTACTAAAACTAAAACACTGTTTTTGCCATTTTAATTGTAAAATTATACTTGAAAGTTCACTTACTTGTAGAAAACTATTGATGTACTGAAATACTGAAGTATTCTTTAACACAGCCCATACTGTATGTACACTATGTACAGGCCAAGTGTACTTCACCATACTATTCTTAAGTATATCAAATATAGTTTATAAAAAGTAATCTTACAGTACACAGCCTCATTTTTAGTGCAAAATAAGTACACTTAAATACACGAATTTTTGCTAAGGGAAGTCATTAAAATTTTTGCTGTAAGCAAAAGTTACTTTCTTAGTTTTTCACAGCAGGAGGGATCTTTTAAATATGATCCACGGCAAAAACATTATTTTTGAAATGAGTTTTTTAAGAGTAACTAAACCCCAAAACTTTTTTTTTTTTTTTTTTTTGCAGATAAAGTGTCTAAGTTGTGCTTTAAGGGTATTATCTTTATATTTCTGTGCAATATCGGACATTTTTGTGTACATTAGTTTAATTTTGCAATATTAGGTCTAAAACCATCGAAGTGCTGCCCTCTATGGGTTAAACAGTAGCTAGTGGAGTTGAATTTTCCTATTGGTTTTAAAACGGTCACCCTCAGTGTCTCTTGGCACCGCCCACTTTGTTGGAATGTGTCTAAATTTGCCAGGGGGCGGGGTTAGCGACACATTAACTGAACCGAAAAGCCTCACAGTTTATTATCTATCCATGCATTTTCCTTTGTTCACTTCTTTCTGAGTGGCAGGGAGCCGGCGTCTATCTCCAGAAGTCACTGAGTTTGACACTTGGACAGATCTTCAGTCCATTACAGGGACACAGGGAGAACATGTAAACTCTATTAGCCGATTAGCTATTTATGTAAACAAAGTTGAACAGGTTATAAAGGGGCCAATGAGCGTTTATATTTTAGGTTAATTCAAGAAACCCTTAAAAAAAGAACTAAATCTGATGTAGAATCAGTGTTTTTAAGGTGCAAAAAGAGGCAAAATACCAATAAGAGCCTCGCTTGCTGCTGGCTGTGCAGTGAAGTGGTTTGTACACACAATCAACACAACACACACACGCAGAAACACATATTTCACAACCGCTCCGACCAGTAATCAACTAGAATTGTTTCATTCTGACTTGTCCCTCCATCTTCTCTCCGTCGCTTCCTCTCCTCTCTTCCCTCCCTTTTGCAAACCCGAACATCTCTCCACGCCTCTCCCCTGACTTCTCCCTCCTCCGTCCTGCTTTCTTCTGGTCCTCCTCCTTTTTCCCTCTCTCCTCGTCGCTCATGATCCGGGGGGTCCGGGACCTGTGAGGACAGCAGGATGGAGGACCGGGTGTGGACCGTGTGCCTTCTCGTCACGTCTTTGGTTTTGGGACAGACCGACGCTCAGAGTCAGACCAACGACACCAACTCGAGGTAAGTCGCGTACGAGAGTATGGAGCCGTTTTTTTAAGTCCACATCTGCGAGCATGTGTGTGTGTGTGCACAGCAGAAATAGAAGGTTTCTGTGTTAGTGTGATGTGGTCCCATAAACACACAGGGACACGCAGACGGGTACCAAACGACCCTTCGCTGGAGCTGATGGGGTCGTTAAACTGAGGCGTACAGTAAGCTTCTTTTGGGGGGGGAGAAAAAGAGAAAACATTAAGATTCTGTTCAGTTTTTATTTGCACATAATCCACATATTTGTGCACAGCCTTCCACACACACTCACTCACACACACACACACACACGGGGTGTAAATTGAACACAAGAAACAAACAAATACCTGTGGCCTGCTCAGCTCCACAGGCTCCGAAGGGAGGGACTCAACCGCTGGGATATTCCAGCCAAGTGTGGACCAGGACGAGGACCGCAACAGACACGAGACGCATGCCTGAAGAACATGACAGGAAGAAAGTCCCGAAAGAGATGATCATTTCAGGAACAATAAAAAAAAAAAACGAAGCTGGAGGTCTGAATAGAGGCTGCAGAATGAAAAGTTGAAGCTGCTTTGATGTGTGTTTATCTGAAAGTGGCTGCAGCCTCTCAAAGTGCCCATTAGCTGCAGTCAACTTTCTTGTGGTACTGCTGCTGCTGCTGCTGCTGCTGGCCCAGTTTGACTAAAAAACAGTTTGTCCTCACGAGATGGTAACTTTAATGGACACAGACGGCCACTGTAGTTTGTGTGTATTTTGACTAACTGCAGTTTTCTCCCTTTATTTATTTATCTTTTCAGGCCGATGTTCCCTTGCGGAGGCCACCTGATTACAGACTCCGGCATCGTGGCAAGTGAAGACTTCCCAGATTACTACAAACCCAACAGTAAATGCACCTGGTACATCACTGTAAGTTACCCGCATCACTTCCTGTCTGCTCTGAAGCCCTTGTGGAGGTTTTCTGGTTGATTGTTGCCTTTTGCAAATCGCTCAATCTTATTATTTAAAGGAGACATATCATGAAATAATCACTTTTTTAGCTGTAAATACATTGTGTTGTATACTTTGAACCTATCGGAGTGCAGATACTTAGAATTTGAAGCTGGAGTGGGGCAGGGTGTGAAGCCTCTTCTATGGATTTAAAGAGACAGCCTCAAAACGAGTTGCTCTGAGGTGAATGAGGGGCTTGTGGAGTTACAATAAGAAGGAATTCAAATGAAAGCATTGCAGTTCCACTTTATAGACCCCAAACGAATTGTTTAAATGTGAAGAAGAAAGATTTAAAAGCAGGATATGTCTCCTTTATTTAGGTTTATTATTAGCAGCTCAGGCTGAATGGTGGAACAGTTGGTTAGCGCCGTTGTCCTCCCTGCTAGGGACTTCCTGTGGGGAGTTTGCTTGTTCTCTTCATGCACATGTTTTGTGTTTTCTCTGGTTTCCACATACAATCAAAAAACATCCATGTATAGTTGACTGGCAACTCTAAATTGGCCCTAAATGTGAGTGTGAATGGATGCTGCTTCTTGTCCAATATGACCAGTTTAGGCAGATAGGTTTATAAGAAAGTGTCTCCTAGGGCTGTGCGATAAAACAATGATATCTATTGCGATAAACACATGATCAGTACCAATAAAAACTTAGTTCAATAAAATGTTGAACTCCAGTCCAGAATTGCACAGCATTCTGGGGGATGTAGGCAGAGAAAAGGCCTTGTTGGTCAACCTCTCACAGCCCAGCGTATTTCAGCCATATTGCCCAGCCTTACTACCTTCTGAATTTGGGAGTAGAAAGAATGGATGGTTCTGACATCAATACTGTTGAACAATTGAGGGATCATCTGGGGCATGTCGTTTGTTCCAAACTGACCAACATGACCACATTGGCTGATTTACAACAAATGCTGGCTGAGAATGGGATGCCATACCACAGCTCCCCCATAATGAATTTTGTCTGGCTAAGTTCTGGCTCAAACAAGATACTAACAGTCTTAATGCTCGGCCCAGATACCGCAACAAATGATGGCCCTTTGGTGGTTTGCCAAAGGTGGTCCATGCATGGGTCAGCACCACATAAACCAAACCACAACCCAACCAGTTGTGGCGTGCCATCTTAAAAACCGTTATTATTGCCAGACCTGGCCCACAAACTTCTTGGCATGTCAGCAGTCAGTCAGCAGTGCCAGCTTGACATCAGATCTGGCCTACACCTGTCTGCAATGTGGGCAAGTCATCCTGAGGAGGAGATGTCAGGCTAAAACTGCAAATGGCTCAATAAATCAGGCTGTTGGGGCTGTGTATGGTTCTTCCACATGCCACTGAGGCACCTGTTTGTCAAACAGATAAACTGTTAGGTTGCCAATATGTCTTGTTTCTTCATATTTAAATATTCAAATCCAATAAATAATATAAGACAAGAGTCACCATTAAAGGGAAAATACATGGGTTTTCTAATTGCATAAGATTTATTCTTGTAAGCATTTTTACAGAAAAGAGATGATCAACTAAACACAAATTTCCTGTCTTTGTGGGCTAAGTTAAAATGGGCAACGGTTTTGTGAGTTGAGTGGAAATCTTGCCTCATTGGTTGTTTTGACCCGAGGGCAGCAGGACAGTGAGAAATGATCTCGTTTCATGTAACTTTAACCTGCCAGGTTCCAGAGAGTCATGTGGTCATGCTCTCCTTCCGCCTCTTCGACATTGAGGCCGACCCCACCTGCCGCTACGACTACCTGGATGTCTTCAACGGTCACTCGCGCTCGGTGCAAAAACTGGGCCGCTTCTGCGGGACGTTCAGACCAGGTGCTCTCATTTCTACCTCCAACACCATGATGCTGGAGCTGGTGTCAGATGAAGCCACAGGAGGAAGAGGCTTTCTGGCTGCCTTCAACGCAGGAAAACCACATATGGAAGGTAATAATACATTCTGATTTTACCATTCAGCAAAAAAAAAAAAAAACATCTATATTTTATTGATTGTTCGACCTCTGTGAGGGCTATAATCTACATTGGTATAGTTTTTGACTCAGTTCGCTGGTTTCGATCCAACAGAGAACCAGTTCTGCGGAGGCCGCCTGACCAAATCACAAGGCTCTGTCAAGACGCCCAACTGGCCAAACTCAAATTACCCAGCAGGAATCAGCTGCTCCTGGCATATTTCTGTGGAGCCAAGCAATGTAAGCCGTGCTCATACTTTCATAGTCTTTATTTATGGTACAACTTGACTTTTAAACTTCAGCAGTGGAAAAAATGCTATCCAACCTCTTTACTATAGAAGAAAAAAGGTTTTGTGTAAAGTGACAGTGCCCTCTAGTGATCTTTAGGTTGCTCGTGAGGGCTCCCAGTAGTATTTCATAAAGTATTTATTTTAGATCTTTTGCGTTTGCTTTCAACTCACTGTGAGAAAACCCCTTGAATGAAATAATCTGTAAAAATCAAAAAGACACGGCCTTCGTTTGAGTTGTCCAAATAAAACAAAATATGACATTAGCCTGATGGTGAAAGTCAAATGAAAGACTTCATTGAGTCCCTGCAGGTGTGTTTATGTGGGCCAAGAGGTTAAACCTGAGAAAACAAGGCCGGAACCAGGAGCAAGAGAGGGAGTAAATACCCCTCTTTATGTTAAAACTCCTTCAGCACACCTCCTCCTCATGGCTGCACTGTACTCACTTCATGAAACGTAGACAGAATAAACACGAACCAGATTCATTCCCTGTCATAAGTTCATAATTTGTGTTGCCGTTTCTTTTCCAGGTGATTGAAGTGAAGTTTGAAAAGTTGGACTTGGAATCAGATATGTACTGTCGATATGACTATGTGGCATTGTTTAACGGTGGCGAAACCGACGACTCAAGGAGGATTGGGAAATTCTGTGGAGACAGACCACCAGGGTGAGAAAATGGCAAAGATGTGTTTAAATAAATTTCTCATATTAAATATAGTCTAATTTCTATAATCTCTGTGTAGTACTATAGTGACGAATGGCAATGAGCTACTTGTCCAGTTTGTGTCTGATCTGAGCGTGACCTCGGATGGATTCATGGCCTATTACACCAGTGTGCCCCTTGGATCCCGCACGCCTACTGCTGGGGGTGATTTCATCTACAGTCCTACACCCATCTCCAGGCCACAGAAACCAACCGTGAAGCCAAGGAAGCCAATCAAATCAACACCTAAACCACCATCCAAACCATCTTTAAAACCAACACCTAAACCAACTTTGAAACCAACACCTAAACCATCTTTAAAACCAACACCTAAACCAACTTTGAAACCAACACCTAAACCAACGACAAGACCAACTAATAAACCGATCTCCAAACCAACTCCGAAACCACCTGTTAAACTCAGACCAGGGCTCCGTCCAAAACCAACACCCAAACTACCAAAGGAGCCAATATCGAGGACTTCATTGGTCAAGAAACCTCCTTATCGTAGACCTACTTCAAAGCTGGTGGTGGTGAAGCCCACGCCTAAACCCAAACCAACCAAAACCACACCTAAGTTCTCTGTGAAAAAACCTACAATGAAACCCAAAACTAAACCTACACCTAAACCCAAACCAAGCCCCAAACCCACCTCCAAACCAACAGCAAAGCCTAAACCAACACATAAACCTGCTGTGAAACCAAAGCCCACCATGAAACCACAAGTCAAACCAGTGAAGCCAACCCCAAAGAGTGGAGTTAAACCAATAGGTAAACCTAAGATAACACCTAAACCAACACCGAAACCCGGACTGAACAAGACTGTGACAAAGAAGCCCACTGTCATTAAGAAACGTGAGTGGAATGGAGTGATTTATTTAGAAAGAAAGTTACGTAATGATGTGACCAGAAGTACAGCGCAGGTTGAACTAGGAGATTGAGATTGTTTGGAAGATAAGAAAGAAAGTTGTTTACTTACATTTGAATGTGTTTGTTGATTTGTGAATTCCCTACAGCTTTTCCGATGAACCCACAGTGTACACAACCCTGTAGGAGAACAGGAACCCTCCAGTCCAGCTTCTGCACTCACGACTTTGGTGAGCTACAACGAAAAAAACTTTCCCCCAATGTTCAGGAATCAGTTTAACCAAACATAAATGTTTCACCTAATTTAGTTTCAGCTTTACATTTTAAAGTGATGACCACATTTGACCAATGTTTTGGTCTCTCTTTCAGTTATTACCGGAAAGGTTACTTCCTTGAGCAGCGGAGCAACTGGCTCAGCTACAGTCGAGGTGTCCCTGATCAGGGCCTACAAGACGGGGCTCCTCAACCTCACTAAATCAGGACCCGTCAAGACGGTAACGCTGACCTCCTCCTGCAAAAGATGCCCTGGACTTATCAAAAGTACGGTATTTTTTGTTCCTTTCTGTTTATGACACGGTGCTGTGATGGAGCATGGTGCAATCAGTATTTTATAAAATTTGACATTGCTGTCACTTTTGCATTAAATAAATATTTAGGTCTCCTTTAAAGCAGATGATGACCCTGCTACTCTTTCCTTGGCCTACACTAGTATTTAGCTAGCTTCTATCTACCTAGAGAATTCTTGCCTTATATTTCAAAACAATACACTTTTTAGGGTAATACAAAAGCATAAAAACAAGATTTGTAAGTAACAAATCTTGTTTGTAACCTAGTGGTGAGCAAAGCTAACCAAAAAGTTAGCTTTGCTAGCTCATAATCCGCTAACTATAGGCCAGGGGTGTGAAACTCATTTTCACCGAGGGCCACATGAGTGTTATGGTGCTAGCCCTCGAAGGGTCAGTTGTAATGAACTTTGATGTTTCATGTTTAACTTTGACTAAACATTCCTCTTTTAAACACTGATAAGAACTAAGTGTACAACTGACTAAATCTGAAATTAATTCAGAAATATTATTAAAAGTGAAACTAATAAAATTTTACTCACTGATGAGTTTCTAGTGAGTAGCTAGTATGAATTAGGCAGATTTAGTTAATGGCTGATGCTGACTTTAAAGTGCCTGTGACATCAAATTTTTGTAATAAATATGAATGTATTTTTTGAAAAATAACATTGACAGCATACTGTAAAAAAAGATTTCACATTGCAGAGATGAACAGCTATTGGGATATTTTCATGTGAAGTAACAGGAAGTGATGTCAAAGGAGAATGTCTGAATGTAAACAGAGCATTGTTAAAATGGCCGACAACACAGACTGTAGAGAAGAATCTGATATTTCTTTAGATAACTTTAATAACTATCATAGAAAGATGAGGAAAAGTCATAGTTCAAATGATACAGTTTCACTAAACAAAATAACAAGTTTTCTTTCTCAGAGTTCCCCTTTGATGTCACTTCCTGTTTCACTTTAGTTGAGCCAAATTTAAAAGAAATATGCCAATTATGTGGCATAGCAGGTAAAATCATGTGTATCATGCCAAGTTTCTTAAATACAAATATATTTTGTTTAACTTTTTGTATTTCATGGATATACATGTCACAGGCACTTTAAAGCAGCTATAGCTTCCCTAACTACTAAACATGTAACATTAGCAGAAGCTAACGCTAAACAGGTAAAAATTAATAGAAGCTAACACTAACAGCTAATCGCTAGAGTCACACATCTTCATCTCCTTCCAGCTGAAGATTGGTGGGACTGACACAAACACGTCAATGTTAGTTAGCTGTTAGTGGACTTAGGCCCTGTCCCGATACGCGCACTCCTACCCTTGTTCCGCCCTTGTGCACTTCAAATGCACATTCATGTTGAAAGTTTTGAGTGCGTAGTGTGTCCCACATTCCCCACATCCGCCCTTCGCCGCACCCATTTTGGGTACTACTTCCGCCCTTACGTGAAGTCCGCATTTTTACCGACTTCGGCGAAGTGTATTATTACCCACAATTCATCACTGTGTGTGATGTTTGGAATTAAAAGGCAGAAATCTGGCAATGTCCACTGAGCACCTTCCAGTTTAGTGGTGGCAATAATGCACTTAAATTAGTCTGCCAACCACCAATAAAACCAAAAGAGGAACTTATAGAAGTTAGTTCTCATACTATAAGACTCCTTCGCTTCATGAGCTTTCTTCTCCTAAAAATGATTGCTTTTTGTAGTTATACTTTAGCAAAACAAATGCCAAAACAATGACTGGTACCGCCATGTTGGATGTCGCAGTTACGATGCAGAGGCGCAAGTCGATGATGTAATCCGTACTGTCCCAATTCTCAATTTTTTTGCACGCTTGTAACCTGCGCACTTGAACACTTATGTGCACTTTGACTGAATCCACACTTCACAGCGGGGCGCAGGGTGCACACTGAGCATTGGGACTGGGCCTTAAAGTTGGCAAAACCTAATTTAGCAAAAGCTAATTAGTCCCCTAATGAATGGAAATCAGTGAAAAAACTAATCCACTAAATGATAAATTTGATCCGCCATGCCACTTAGCAGAACCATGGCTACCACCATCCATAACGTTTCTGTAAATGTCTCCCTCTCATTCAGGTCAGAACTACGTCCTAATGGGAAAAACTGACACTCAGGGCAACGGCTCCCTGAGTCCCTCCAGCTTCACTCTGCTCTATAAGCCCGTACACGCCAAAACACTGGACGCCGTGTCCCGCAAACCGTGCTGACATCACGGCCTTGTCCATTAATCAGAGGGGCAGCTCTGGAAAAGATTTCACCTTATAAAGAATGGAACTGTTTATAGTAATATACTACACCATTTTAACATCATAATGTTGTGAAAAGCTGTTAAGATTAAATATTTCATTTTATGTTTTATATGTAATTTATGTTAATTAAATAGTATTGCTGTGGTAATAAACACATAATAAACAACACAGCTGAGGTAAATTGTTTATTGTAGTTTTTATTGACTAAAATCAATTCAGAACAAGGTGCCAAAGGATTTGTCAGCCCAGCCCAGATACTGTTTGCTGCTGTTTTCAGCTGTCAAATAGATTATCTCTCATTGAGGAGCCAAAATCAACACCAATCTGCCACCATAATTAAGTTTATTGATTTTGTGCACAGATACAGTTGTTCAAACATTAAGTTTTGAAATATGTCTTCTTTGCTCTCAACTGTCCAAAGGACATCCCTCTTGTCTTGTTCAGTCAGACGCTGCTTTCCCAACAAGCAGACGACAAATAGACCAAGTAAGAAGTTTACTCAAGGAAGGTGGAGCTCAGTCACAGACAACGAGTCAGCAAAAATAACTAAAACCAAAAAAACATATGAACAGGTGAGCAGATCAAACAGAAAAGCAGGACTTTCTGGTTTGTTTTAGGATTTATGGTCAGAAAGCTGTGCAGCGAGACCATCCAACCATCACTCTGATGAAGATTTAGGTAAAAGAGGCTGAAGCAGTTTGCCAGCTTGATTCAAGATGGCCGTCACAGCTACTTTACAAGTACTGAACTAATATTTGGTGTAGTAGTATAGAGCTAAATTAGGACAATAAAATTTGTTTAAAAAAATTGAAACAAGGAATAATTTTGATAGTAAAAATAAATAAGTTTTCAAATTTTTTCTTTTGAACAAACTTCATGGGCCCAATTTAGTTTCATTTAGTAGTTGCTGAGGGTCATATCCAAATCTTGAACTGAGTTCAAAAGTTACATTATTGCCCTTCTTTTGTGACAACAAGCAAATATTGATTTTCAGATTTTATTACCAGGTATTCATCTGTTCCACAACTGAAAGAACAAAACATCAGGTGATCATTCATCTTATCATAATCGCTTGTGTTCAGTATTCAAAAGAAAACTAATTTGTCTTCTATTTAAATGGTGTAATGGTTTGTGAACTACACACTCATTGCATATTTCGATAATTGTGCTCATTCAAAACTAAAAGTATTGTTTTATACAAAATATGATAAGATTTGGAAAAGATCCAGAAGAACCAGTGAAAAGGCTGAAGTCCGTGTTTTCATTTCAGCACCATGGAAGAAGTTGTTTTATAAATTCTAAAATAATACATGACTATAAATGAAAACCATAATTTTGCACTTTGTGTAAATCTATAATAAAAGCTCAACATATATATACATATATATACATATATATATATATACATATATATACATATATATATATATATATATATATATATATGTATACATATATACA
>JAUBOC010000170.1:9057193-9074683 GCA_032275365.1 Anablepsoides cearensis | reverse complement strand
TTTAGAAGTATCGGATCGGGACTCGATATCGGCCGATACTCAAATCAAAAGGACTCAGACTCGGACTCGGGGGCAGATAAACCTGATCGGGACATCCCTACAAATTATACTCATACAGAAAAATCCTATTAATTCTCCTCAGGTTAAAAAAGAGCTTTGTGTAGAAAAGGGCAATAAGCAAGAAAGAACATTTTATCAATAACAGCTGGTCGGTTTATTTTCAGAGATGTTTTTTTCGATATAATTATGCACAAAAACACATATAAAATGTAATCGCCCACTTAACCAAGTGTTTCACTGCCTTAACTTCAAATAAAATTTTTTGGTTATTTTCTGATCCAACATAAAAGAACTAATCATTTTTTTAAAAAATGCAGTAAATTTACAACGAAGACACAAAAATTACTCTAATTAAATCAGTTTTACGTAGGGGTGTAAGAAAATATTGATGCACTGAAATATCGTGATGTTTCATTTCTTGACACAATAATAATTCTCAAAAACAATGTATCGATTTTTACTTGAGGCTTAATGGATAGATGTAAGAAGAATTGGGACATACAAAGTGAATTTAATCAGATTATATGTAAAACGTAATGTGCTCATTATAGGAACTTTTTAAAAATTGGAAACTTTTGGAGAAAAATTGGCAATATATCGCCATGCTCAGAGTATTGCAATATATGGCAATATATCACGATACGATATATCATTTTGTGATATATCGTATCGTGATATTGAAATTGGTCATATGATATATATCATATGACCAATTTCTTGGCAAAACAGCCGTAGTTTTAGAGAAACTGGTGTAAAACTTGGTGTGGTGGTCCTGAACACTTTGAGCTCTAACATGAGGAGATCTGCGTTCCTTCAAGAAATCTTTTTCACTTATTGATTTGTTGCCAGGTGGAGTTTGATAGTCTGCTGTTGTAGAGAACATTGCTTCAAGCCTTGGAATTATTAACTGCAGCTGACATTAATCCAACAGAAATCCAGCTTATTAGTGAACAAAAGGATTCTAATCCAGATTCAAACATGCTAATCCTGGAATCAACTTCCTGCAGGGTCTCTGCTGAGTTTGATTTAGAGATCTGAAAATTCTGAGTCAGTCTGAGGAGCGTCTCTTGGCTCAGTTCCTGTCAGGAGGAACACCTCCCAGCTGATCCCTCCTCCTTCTCCTCTTCCTCCCCCCACCCTCAGCACCCGGCCTGTGGACCCCCGTCCCCCTCGGTGCTGTTTGTCTTCTGCTGAGCTGCCTGTTTGGACACTTGCTGCAGGAGCAGAGGGACGATCAGCTACAGGGACGCACATGGTGAGCTCCTCACAACCATTTTATCTTCTCAAAAAATGGATACTTTTCAGTTATTTAGTATTTAATATAATATTGAACTAACAGTGGCAGGTTTTCCATAGTTATTTTGTCATTAAGCAAACTGAGAGGCTTGATTTGGACTCAGTTAAACTCTTAAAATTCCTTCTCAGAATCATGTTTTCAAATAATCTCTTAAATCCTAAAATAAATACAGGAATGACGTTATAAACAGATTTAATGAAGTTTATTCTTTCTATTAGAGCAGCTTTTCCAAGCTTTCCCGCAAAACAAGAACTCAAATTAATCTTTCAGTCTTTTTGCCATCATTTCCCGTATTTTTAAAGTTGTTTTTGCCCTTAATTATGTTCGTCATCTGCAAGTTCAGAAGCAAATATAATTACAGCACATGTATAAACACACTGTAAACAAGCATCCAGCCTAAATGTGCACAGGAGGAGCAGCAGAAAGCATCTGTTTGATCAGCCTGATAGACCCTCTGAGTAAATATTATTGTTCCTCTCTGAGACAAAGATAATTGACTGCGGCCAATTTTCTCCTCAACGAGCGCAATTAACTGAAGCAATTACACTGTAAAAGCCCCGACTCTCAGCTGCTGCCAAAATAACCCAAACTAAATATGATAAACATTTCTGTTTAATGAACCGCAGCAGGTTAAAGGCAGCTTCAGCAGATGTGACTGAGCCTGTTTTTTTGTCTTTTTTTTTCTCTTTTAGCTGCTTTTCTTTTATTCCATTGAAATCCCTTCAAGGGCAAAATAAACCCAATTTACTGTCTTACAGGCGCGGCGAATTAAACTTTATGTGTTTTTACGCGGAAAGGATTCTTCTTAATCTTTGTTCAAACATATTTTTTGCTCATGACCTAAGTTTTAATTTGATCTACTGCTCATAAGAAGCCTGCAGCGTTCCTGTCTCTGATCATCAGTCAGTCGTCATGTGGGTTTCGTTCGCGCGAACACAAGCAGAGATGTTTATTTTTTTTGTTTTGTTTTGTTTTTACCGCTGTGCCAGCAAGTCGTCCTTGGCTCGGTCGCAGCGATTTCATCTCCATCTGTTTTTCGAACTTCATCACGAGGAGCAGGAGAGCCGCGGAGCCTCGCGCCAACTTGTGTGAGGCTGTAAAAAACGGGAAAGGAAAGGGAAAAGAGAGGGGAGATTTGTGAGGAAAGTCGCCTTTAAATCTCAACTATCACCATGTGTTATTTGGTTTAAATATTCAGAAAGGCCCAGTGTGGCAGGGGGAGCCTTTGCTACAGCTACGCGGTGACAATCCTTTTTGTGTCCCCACTAATATTAGATTATTACAACCTAAAACAGAACTCCTGGAATCTTGGACCGAGCAGGAATTCACTTTGGGAATACGGCGGCGGAAGCTCGGCGGCGCGGCTTCTCTTCTCACTCCGGGGTTTTATTTCTGACAGCGCTGAGAACAATTGCGAATGAACAAAGGTGGCGGTTGGGTGACGTGCTTCAACAGGTGCCGCTCCGGTTGATAGAACCGATCATATTTATTTAAAGGCTTCGTGTTCGAGCGAAGCTGCAACGGAGAACCCTGGGAAATGTATCTACCTGGTTAAACAGCTCAGCCCGGTTTTTGTGTACTCAGATTAATCTGATCAAATTCAAAACAAAGAATCTGAGCAGTCTGAGGCCCCAGGCTCTACACTCCTCCACGGATGTTAAAAACCTGAGATCTTCAGCTGCATTTGTTGTTTTTGGTGGGAAAAACAGATTAAAATTGACCTTCTGTGATGGAGGTTTTTAAAAATTTGCACGTAGATTTGAAAAATAGAGGTGTAGAAAAAATTACAATGTTGTCCGCTAGAAACCAAAACAACAATAAAGCTGCTTTTTATTAAAAATATTTTGTTGCCGTCAAACTTTAATCTTGGACTAAACTGGTTTATAAGTGTAAAAAAAGAGTAAAAAAAAACAATAAAAAACTATGGTTGTTTTGAAAGAACCTTTAGCCTAGCACAAGTTTTGTCTGAGCTATCCGGATCTTTTTCAAAACAGAAATTTTCTGCTGCGTTTCTGGGTCAAATACAAAGTGTTTTTTGGCGGGAAAAACATTTTTCCATGATAGAAGTTTAAAAAAAATTCCATGTGGATCTGAAATATAAAGCAGTGTAAAAATAATGATTTTTCTTTTTATGCCCTAGAAACCAAAACCACAACGGAACCACTTTTTATTTTTGTCTTGTTTTATTCCTAAGCTGTTGCCATCAAACAACTAAACTGGTTAATAACTGAGAAGAAACAGAGTAAAATAAATAAATAAAAATAAACACACAACAAAAATCTGTGTTCAATAAATTCCTGTTTTTTGATAGAATCTTCAGTCAAGCACAAGTTTGAGCTCTGCAGATATTTTTGATATTTTTTCTGCTGCATTTCTGGTTCACATGCAAAAATGTTTTTGATGTGGAAAATATTTAGATTTAAAGATTGCAAGACTTTTAAAAACTAGGTGAATATGGACTTGACATATGGAGACACTGAGAACTGATGCAGTTCAGTCGTCCCTTTTTGTTTACATTTTTAAATCTGTCTTCCTTTATTATGAAATTTTGACCGTGTGTTGAAATAGTTAACAGCGGAGAGGAAACCGTTTTGGGAGAAAATTCAGCCAGGCAAAGCACCTGTCCCAACTACTTTACATACTTGTAAAAACAAATATTTTCTGCTTTATTTGCACCTCTCTTTCATACAGACAGAAGTTTTTCATGAGAAAAACAAATTTTAAAGAAAAAGCCTTCCAATTTTTTTCAAGTCAGGTTACGGTCAGACCGTGTGGACTGGAGATAAGACAGCAGCCCACTGCACACTGTCACGATCACTTTGTGCTCTAGAAACAAACAAATACAAAGCAGTTTTCTTATTTTTTATTCTGTCTTGCTTTATCCTGTTGTGTGAACAATACTAAAGAAATAAAAAAAACTTTTTGGAGTCATTTTAGCCACTAAGCTTGTTTTTTCCTCTGTTATAGCAGAAACTCTCACCATCTAGTGGTGTGACATGAGTAATTTTGTGTTTTTGTTAGAATTTGTAGATGTAGGGAAAAATGGCAACAAATTAAATATTTTTTAAGTAATTAGGTAATAATAAAAGTAGAATTAGAGTGGAGAAGGTTTTATATTTTTTTTTTACATTTTCGAGGATCTGTCGTTTATCCTATTAGCATGACGATATTTTAGTTGTTTTCCATGATTAATCGTTTTGACAAAAGCTTTTTTTTTTAACAAACTGAGAAAAGGAATTGTTTAAAAAAATATCCAGGGTTGTACAGACCAGGCCTCGCTGTGCTTCTGACAGGGCCGTGACGAGGAATGCAAAAATATGTGAGATGGGTCAAATCCAGCTCATCTGCTGAGCAGAACAATCTGACTGGAAACAGGCTGACAGTGAGAACAGGTCAGACAGACTTAAAACACACATCCATATCATATATAACACCCAATTAATGGTAAATCATTCAACTGTCACTAGAAATTATTCTATGAAAAGGAAAATTTAGTATTAAAACACTCAGGATGGAATAGTATGTTTCATTTGAAAATTATTTCATTGATTATGCAATAAAAATGTCATCAATAAAATAATGATCTAGAGAACAGAAACTAAAACGACATTTTCTGCCCTAAAAGTCAAGTTTTATTACAATAACATCTGGCTTTTACATTAGTTACTTAAGCAAATAATGCCCCTAATTTCCATTAAGTTTGTTTATTTATTGGTGTTTCATTAAAAAAAAAAAAAAAACTCATGTTAGTTTAGAATAATTTATGAGGCCAGAAAGGATAACACGCAGAATTCATGTTTTTACAGCTAAACTGTGCTTTTATTTTGCTGCTTTTCTGGTTTCACACAAATTTCAACTTAATGAAAAAAAAAAAAAAGAAGCACTGGAGAAAAAAAAATACGGCGTCTGCAGAAAACAAACTGGAGCGTCTCTCCGTTGGACCGGGCCGTAAACATGCCCTCAGGTTGTCAGCAAGTATTTTTCCAGCCTCTTGCCGGCCAAAAGCATAGCTGCATGTAAAGATCACCCGCCGTGGATGCAGCTGAGCTCATCGCAGCACTATTTGTTTTCTAAAGACGGATTGCTGCCAAGTTATTTTATACGCTCCAGTTTGCTGTAGGGTTTTAGAAATAAGAGCATTGTTATGTTTTAGAGGGTTGTTTAAAAATGTGTAAGATTTAATCCTGAATCATTGTGTGAATTTATGAAAAAATCAGATCTGGTTCAGGTTGTTGTCAGACAGATGATGTGTTTTTGGAGGAAGAGTGAGTCCTGGTTTGGTCTTGAGGGCGGCGTCTCTTATGAGCATCCATTTATCAAAGCTTGTAATGGACCAATGTTTAATTAGTCGTGTAATGTGGCAAAGACAAGAGCAGGAGTGTGTCATGAGAATGTTAAACAACCTCCACCTGCCTCCGCCTGCTTTGAATTCCCCGTCCTGGATAACTTCCTCAACAATCCACAGCTTCCCTGAATCCTGTACTAACATCTTCCCTGCCTTTAATCCACCTCCTCACCGTTTTTTTTTTCTTCTTTTAAACGAGCAGGATATGGACACCAAATGAAACCAGAGAGCTAATTAATCACCCAACAATTTATAAGTCCCCTCTTCTTATCGGTGCCTTCGGGCTCCCGAGGGGCATGTCTCCACATGCCAGGAATGGCTGGCTGAAGCATTCTGGGCTCCAGGAATGTGGCTCAGTAGAACCGGGGGTCACAGTCGGACCACTCATCGCGGCACTCGCTGCGTTTCCTGTGGCAACATGAAAAAGAAAAAAAATAAATCAACGGCGTCACCCATTTTTAGCTTTTACTGTTGGTTTTGGAGGTCAGGAGTGGAGAAGCTCGTGCCCTGAAAGAGCGCCAGGCCTCTCGGAGCTGTGTGGTCCCCTGAGGTGGGCTTCATGTTTCCACCGGCGGCTAATTGAGTGGAATGACGAGGCCGGAGAGGCTCGAAAGCCCCCCGTCCTTCTCCTACAAGTTTGGTTTATGCTGCCCTGCTGACTTTGCTGTCAGTGTCAAACGCTTGTTAGGACATCATCAATCTTACAGCAGTTATGAATATTCACCGAAACAGAATGAAAGGACCAGGTGATAAATGGAGCAGAGGGAAAGTAGCTGGAAAAGTTGGTTATTGTTGAAATATTTACAAGCGGTTTATGTGCACTCATGGGAAAAAGAAAGTCTGATTGCTTTCATTTCTAGAGTTTTACATATTGGAACATAATTAAACAATCTGGTTTTTGCCATTTCCTAAAATAATGAAACTTAATCTAAATGTACAAAAACACACAGCAGATTCCATCATGTCACTAGTATTGGTTGGTATGATCAGAATATTATATCACAGTATTTTTAACAATTAAAATTTATTTAACATTGTCTCAAGGCACTATAAAAAAACAATCAATTTAAGGAAGCCAGCAGGTTGTGTTGAATCTTTACTTTGTAGTCTCACATCCTGAGCAGCACATTGGCAGCAGTGGAGAGGAAAAACTCCCTTTTAACAAGAAGGAAACCAACAGAACCAGGCTCAGGATGGGCAGTCATCTGCCTCCACCAGTTGGGTTTGAGAGGATTTATTATACTGGTGTCATGATATCTGGTGATATGTGGGGATGTTGTCCTCCAGGGACTCTTTGGTTTTGAGCGGTCTTGGTGTTCCGGGATATGTTTGAGATGGAGGAGCAGGTTGCTCGTGTTTCTGCCGGCAGAGTGCCAACATTTGATTGACATCTGAGCTTGTGGAGCCGTGGCGCTTTTGAACTGCGAGGGCCGTCCCCATTTTCGCGCATGGGTTCTTCTAGGGCAGTGATTCCCAACCAGGGGTACGTGACCATATTACAGGGGGTACGTGGAAAAATTTGTGGTGCGTAAAAAAATTAAAATAAAAATAGGACTGAGATTTGTAGGGACCTATAATTTCCACAATGCGGAAAATGCTGACGGAATGAACACAAAGTGGAATCTTAAAATGCAGAATCTCATGGAATTTGCTCATTTGGGGTTTTTGATGTATTTTGGACGCTGCTGCTTCCTTCACCTGATATTACCTGGTTTATAAATTTAATTACTAATGCAGTTTTCAAGGCAACATATTTATCTTTATGTTTAATTTGAGCTGAAAAGAATAAAATGCCTGAGAATTAATAATCATAATCAGTTGTAGTACATTATAGTTTTGGAATATCATGATCATGTTTGACAGAGGGGGTACTAGTTGTATGACAAAATGGCTCAGGGGGTACCCAAGTCTAAAAAGGTTGGGAACCACTGGTCTAGGGCATCGCCCTCAAATGTTCTGTCTGCTGAGGGTTCTCTTTCTAACGAGTGATTGACAGGCACAACATTTTGAATATTCTTCAGGCTATTTAAACACGTATGTTGGTAAACCCAAAATTTATACCCTAACAAAATTGAAAAAAAAAAAAGAAACGAACTGGTATGCCACCCTGTTCTACCTGTCATAATGTATTACACAAACAGAGCTAAACTAAAATAAAAAAAAAGCTGTGATAAAAGTCCATCCATGATTCATTAGCTTGTGAAACCATCTTTAGCAGCAGGAACTTGAAGTAGTTTATTACACATTTATTAGGGTCTCACGTGGTTGTGGAGGAACTTTGGTCCACTCGGTTTACAACATAGACGTTTGCAGGCTTTTGTTTCTGCACAGCCAATGGTCTGCGCCATTTGGTAGCCAACCTTGGCGGAAGGTTTTCAGTTTCCCTGCGGTGAGTTGCAAAGGCTTGTAGTCTTTGATGCTTGAGTGTTGAACACATTCAAACAATTTGTGCAACGAATAGTTGCAGAGTCCTCTCCGGCATCTTGAACTTGTCTGAAGTGAGCCAGAGCGGGACTTCTACTCTGATGGCAAAGATCTGAGGCATCAGGTCTCAGTTTCATGCATTATTAAAAATATTGTCAAAATCTACTTATCTTCTTTTGAAAAGTGGATTCCAGTAGATTAAATCATAATTGTGGGGGCAGCTGTTGAGGAGAACGCAATGTGGGTTGAGGTTAGTAACAACGTGATACACACAACCTAAAAAATCAAGCCCAATAAGACCCCCCAAAAAATGGGCACTCAAAATGTCTCACTAGTCACTTGATTGAAATTCAGTGAAACAGAAACAAAAAAAATCCAAATTTTCTTGGAGTTTTGAGTCACTAACTTGTCTCCAACAGTTGCAGAGCATTTAAATCAGCTGGACTTCAACTTGACTATTGAAGTATCTTCATTTTTTTTCCATTTTCAGCCATTATGTCTCATTTGACTCTAGAATAACTTAATCTACAGGGGAGGTCATGATTGACTCAATAACCGTAAGGTGTCCAAGTCCTGTGGCTGCAAAGCAAGTCCAAATCTAGTTAAATAACTGTAAATAATAATAAAATAAATGAAAAAAATCCTGAAAAAATCCATCCTTCCAACACCGTGTTTGACTGGCATGAGGTATTTGTGGGGATACAAAATTTCCCAAAAGTAAAGTTTGCTTTCACTTCTCATTCAGTACAAAAAAAACACTCAAAACCTTTAGCTGTTGGAAAGTGTGGTACATTCCTTTTGATTGACAGCTAATTTATGAGAAAGAAGCTGTATTGTTCTGTTTGTCTACATGGTAAAACAAGTGTTCACCGCAATTCAGTCCTGACAGAGGAGATAATTTACAGTTATCACCGGTTGTAAGAGATAGAAAGGGATTTGTTCTCACTCTGGATAGACACAAGTCTGTGTTTGTCTTCAGTACGGAAGCAGCAAAGCAGAGCTCGACTCGAACACACATTACAACCCATAAATCATTTCCAACCATCCTAAAAAAATAGCTAAGCTCCGACTCCTCTTCCTCCCTCCTGTCTTCCCTTTCTCATGTCCTGCCCTGGTACTGGACCCGCTGCTCAGGCCCCCTGCAGCAAGAAGCAGCGAAACGATTGGAAAGGAGAGCAATAAATGTGATGGATGTGGGCCAGCGCAGGGTTTAGCTCCAGCTGTCAGACATGTTTTTTGTCATTTCAGGCAGACCTTATGGGTGTGTGCCCCTCCTCACCCCTGCTCTTCCACTGTTTTTTTGAGTTTCAGGGGAGTTTTAAGATGGATACGTTCCATCGTAAGTTGCTGAGCTCATGGGTCCAGATCCACGGCTGACATTACAGAGAAAACTGAGATTACATTTTTACGGGATGAGCTCTTTACTGGCATACAAACGTAAAGCCAGTGATATCATGTGTTTTCAATAAAGGCACAGGTGGTCTAAGTTGGATCTCCTTCAAATGAGCGTCTTATAAATCAATCAACTTTTTTTTATTTTATGATACGAATATATTTTTTAAAAAATAAATTCTCCTGTTTCTTTCTTTCAGGCTCGATGACATGATGTTCCTACCCTTTTCCCTTCCCCCCTCCACCTCTCTCATTCCTGTTTTCCTCCTCCACCTCCTCCTTCTCCCCCCATCGCTCATCTCCTCCTCATTCTCCCACCCCCCGCTGAGTTGGACTTCACCCCATGAACCCTGCTACCACCCAGATGGCCGTCCTCGACACTGCCTGTCGGAGTTCATCAACGCCGCCTACGGAGTCCCGGTCAATGCCAGCCACTCGCTGCATCTGTCCAACTCTGAGGGCAACATCAGCGCCTTGACGGACCTGAACAACCCTCACAACCTCACCTGCTGGAGGGCTCGTGCAGGTGCTGATAAGGGGGACTGGGTCCTCACCTTACCGCTGGGCCGGCGCTTTGAGATCACCTACATAAGCTTGCAGTTCTGCAGCCAAGCGGAACCAACGGATCCCATCTCCATCTCCATCCTCAAGTCGATGGATTACGGGCGAACCTGGAGGCCGCTGCAGCACTACTCTAGCAACTGCCTCGGGAACTTTGGACTGTCCGCTCGGACCGTTGCCCAAACAAGACACCAAGAGACTGAGCCCCTCTGCTCAGATCCTAGACCACTGCAGAGGCAACGAGGCGGCACGGTGCTCGCCTTCTCCTGTCTGGATGGACGGCCATCTTCTCCCGACTTTGATTACAGCCCGACCCTCCAGGATTGGGTGACGGCCACGGACATTCGAGTGGTCTTCCATCACGTGTCCAATGACGTGGGAAGCTTTGATAAAATGAAGGACACTCATTGGTTTGATGGTTCCCGCGATGTCGGAGGAAACGGGTTCCTGAAGTGGAGATCGGAGATAAAAGGCCACGCCGGAGATCGAGCGGACAAATTAAACAGAGATAACACTTTGGCGTTTTTCGACAGGGAAACAAAGAATGACCGGATGGACAAGCAGAGTCGAAAAAACCACCGTAAAGGGTCCAGTCAAGACGAAGATGGACACAACGTGACAAGCAAGGAAGAGGAGGGTGGCTTCGGCATGGACTTGGTTCCCTTGTCAAAAAAAGGAGTAAAAAGCAGAGGACGTGGTCGCAATAAGGACAACAATTATTGGACCCCTTGCCCAAACGGAGACTGTAACTGGACAGTTGAAGGGCGGAGCAGGAGCAACAAAGGGCGGGAACTGAGGAAGAGGAGGAACAATAATGTCAACGCTCGTCAGAATGTCGGGAACCTGCAGGCGCAGGCGCCGGCTGCGTTTGTTTTTCCAGTCCGAGCTCCCGTGGCTGTTTCCGACCTGCAAGTGGGAGGCAGGTGTAAATGTAACGGACATGCCTCCAGGTGTCGCCGGGATGACGCCAGTCGTGCAGCGTGCATGTGCGAGCATCACACAGCGGGACCGGACTGTGACGTTTGTGAGGATTTTTACTTTGACAGACCGTGGCATCGAGCCACACCCACTAACCCAAACCCATGTGTTGGTGAGTTCTAGGATTAATTTATACTAATGAATTATGTATTTTTGGGGATTCAAAATGATGGGGTTTGGTCGGTCTTCAGTTTTGGATTTTTCAAAGATGTTTGCCAGAAATTCTCATTTAAACTCGACAAACCCAAAAATGATCACAGATAAGAGCTAACAGCTGTTTTCTTACTGGTTTTGATTTGTTTTCTTCTCTTTTTTTCCCCAAGCCTGTGAGTGTAACGGCCACTCAAACAAATGCCGTTTCAGCATGGAGGTGTTTCAGCAGTCAGGTCGGCGGAGTGGAGGAGTGTGTCTGAAGTGTCGCCATCATACGGCCGGGCGCCACTGCCAGTACTGTCAGAACGGATACACCCGCAACCACAGCAAGCTGCTCAACCACCGCAAGGCCTGCCAACGTCAGTCATTACACGCGTGTGTGTTTGTGTGTGTACGTTGTGTGTTGGGCACCACACCCCTGTGGCAGTGTTGTGAAGATGTGCAGAAGTGGGAGTGTCTGAAATGGTAGGAGGTTCTTAATGAGACAGAGGCCAATTTCAAGGCATTTAGATAGACTATATTGCAGTCGATTTTATTTTTGATATATTTACATCATTTTCATAATGACTGAAGGTAACATAGTTACTTGATTGTGGTACATATTTAAACTATGTACCTGAAAAAATAAATAATACCCCCCCTTTAAAGTGCCTGTGATATGCCTTTTCTTCACTTACGAAAAATTTAAGAAAATATCCTAATATTTAAGAAAATCGGCATCATTCACATGATTTTCACCCAGTTTGTCACAAAATGTGCATATTTTTTGCTGAATTTGGTGCAGTCCAAGTGAAACAGGAAGTGATGTCAAAGGGGAACTCTTTAAAAAACGGGTAACTTCCTGGTCTTTATAAATCTGACTCGTTTTTTTATCTATCTGATAGTGACTCAAAATAATCTACAAGAACATCTGATTCTTTGCAGTCTGTTGTTAGCCGTTGTAGCAACTCATTCAGGTATTCCCCTTTGACATCACTTCCTGTTTCTGCTCATGAAAATATCTCAACAACTGTTCATTTCAGTGTCGTAAATTCTGGTTTTCAATTCGTCATTAATTTTATCTTTCCAAATATGCACTCAAATATATCACTAAAATTTCATGTCACAGGTACTTTAAAATTTAAAAAAGGGATAACAATCACAGTATACCTACAATAGTTTTGGAGTCAACTTAATTCAAGATGGCTGCCACAGCTAATTAACCTTACAAAGCAAACAAACTTAAAAATAAGCTATTGCTCAGTCAGTTTTATGGAGTTGAGGTAGTATTTGGTGTGGTTGTAGCTTATCACCATCACAAACTGACAGAAGAGACAAAACCTCACATTATAGAAGTGCAATCAGACGTTATCAAAAAAAGGCAAAAAAGACTCAAACTTTTCATTTAGGATCTGATGATCCCAGTCTAAAAATCTGGTATGAGAGGCGGTGGGTGAAATGCATTCCTTCAGGTAACACTAGTCCTTTAATATGGCGGCAATGAACAACTATTCCTGTCTGGACACAGACACACACACACCCGCAAAGCTGCCACCAGTATCATTACCACTGCTCGGCATCTGCTACGACCCCTGACCTTTGACCGGTCACGAGTGACTCTGACACGACGGCGTGTTTTATGTGGAGACTTGACCTCACGCAGTCAAAGTTAACGAACTCGCTGAGGTTATGCAGGATTCTGAAAAAATAAAATAACTAAGATTTTTTTTTTTTAAAAAAGCACTTTATCCTTTGAAACTGTTGAAATACATGAGTGCTGTTTTTAGCTTAACCTAATTGAAACTATATTTCATCAGGCAGCCATTCAGAGACAAGTGGGGACATTATTCTTCATTTTCTCCAGTCAAGCAGTTTGGATTCATTAAAAAAAAAGATCTGAGTAAACATTATTCGAGTGTGACCAGAGCTGCTGAAATGTGGTTTCCTCTTCTCCATCTGTCATCTCTCATTTAGCCTCATTCTGGAATAGAAGGTGGTGCAAGAAGCTCTGCTGTAAAAACTATGACAAATCTGAGCAGTTAGTATTATTCTGCTGCGACACAACCGGCGCTATAGGAAATAAATCTGCTCTGACGAGGCATTCGTCTTCATTTGGCTGAAGGTTGTTCATCGTCTCTAAATGCACAGCAGCAAAAAGAATAACATGTTGGTGATTTGTTATTTATCCTACCCTCACAGAGCAAATTTGTCTTCATTTACACATTGAGACGGGTACGAAATAGATTCACCGGTATGTCTAGCTCAAGGACAAATGCCTGCTGTCGTTCTGGATTAAACCCGCCTCACTTGTGAATAGTCTTCTTCAGCCTTTGTTTTGCCACTTTATTATTAGAAATTTGAACCAACAGGCTACATCATTGCTTCTATAAATCTAGAGACTCTAAAAAGCTCAAGTCTACATTGATACGCAAGAAATATACTTTTTATTAGTGCAAAGCAAATATAAAATTTAATTGTGATTAATCTCATTAATATGCACTTAAATCTTGATTCAAAAATGTTCAGAGAATCTATGTTTTTTGATTTTTCCATTTCTAAATAAAATTGCAAAAAGAAAACAACCTTGTTTTTTTCTGCTTTTAAAGTCTAAATGTTAAAATGTAAAACAGAACTAATTAAAAATCTAGTGTTTGATTTCAGCTTTCTAAATCCAAAACAAAATGTATGTTTGTTTTAATATGTAGTAGAAATGATGGAAGTGGGAAAACAAGAACGATTTACAGTGGCTGGAAGACTGCTTAAAAACAGAAAATATTCCTAAACGTATTGGCAATGGCTGCATTCAAACCCTATTCTGCATACGTTGGAATATTAAAGCAATTTTGTTCACGGTGAGATCATCAGTTTTCATTGAGATGCATCGACTCCCTCTAAAATCAACAATATTTGAGAAGTGAAAACGTGACGCTCCGGAAGTTCAGACCATGTTTTCCTGTTCAGCCTAAGGGTTGGTCCAAATATTGCACTAACAAAATATATCAAACTTGCTTTAACTATTAAAATGAAAAGAAAATAATGTAGACTTTAAAGGGTCTACATCATATCAAATCAATGTTTTTGAGTTTTATATCATGTTATAATGTTATCCTCTCATCAAAAACATCCCCATTCATGCATGTTTGAGAAATCCTGTAGTGGCCTGAGGCAGCAGGAAGGGGAGCAAAAACAACTGGTTGGGATTAGAACCGCCTTTTTTGAGACCAGTTCCTCCTCTGGGCTGTGTCTCCAAACCGAGCTTCCTCATCACAGAGCACACCTCACGTTGTTTTGTTCACATGTTGTTTGGTCTATGTGTTAAGATTTGTAACTTATTACGATCAGTATGTGTGTATCTGTGAGTGACTGAAATTACAAGCTGTCCTCTCTGTAATTCTGGAGTAAACGTACTTTCCGATCCGACAGTAAGGTTCATATGTATCTTGAGAAGCAATTTTCCAAAACCGATCTTGTATAATGTTGCTGCTTTTTAAATGATCATACAACAAAGCATGCTATGACGCTCCAGGTTGTAAACAGCGGAGAGAAACGGCAGCGATGATGTGCTGAAATGGGCGTGACGGGATCAGAAGGAGGTTCTTAAAGAGACAGGGGCCAATTTCAAGGTGTTTAGAAACCGAAATGTATGAGAAGTCAAGTTTATTTTTGATTTAAACAGAGAAACAGCATTTTAATAACAACTAAAGGTGACATAGTTACTTGGTATAGAATTTAAATATATGCCTGAGAAACACATAATTGCCTCTTTAAAAAGTAATTTTTTCTGCAATTGTTGTTATTTTTCTAATTTATTAAAAAAGAAAAAAAGTTTTGTTTCTCATTTTATTTTGAAACCAAAAACCAAAGAACAAACCATACATAGATTGTAGAGCATTTTAACTGTATTGTTTTATATAGAAAAAGATTCAGTGCATTAGACGATGTGGAACTGCTCCCAAAGATGCCGATTAATCCCCCATTTATTGAAGTCAGGTGTGTGGAGCAGAGAAACAAGTGAAACATGCCCAACTATGTTCTATATCCTTACATGGGATTGGTCACAAGCTCAGCAAAAGCAAAAAAAAAAAATTAATTAATTAATTAAAAAATTGGGGGCCGACTCTCACTTAATGAGGGTTGACCCTAACCTATTTGGTTTTTCTGGTGACCCCAGTTTGGTCTAAAGCCTGTTTTTAACCATTACTTTTCAATGAAGTCAAATGCAAATAAGGTGTTTTCTTTCCCCAGCGTGTCAGTGCCATCCTCTGGGGGCGGTGGGTCATTGGTGCAACCAGACATCGGGCCAGTGTCTGTGTCGAGAAGGAGTGACCGGCCTCCGGTGTAACCGCTGCTCCCCGGGATACAAACAGGGCAGGTCTCCTCTGAGGCCGTGCGTAAGTAAGTTCACCACGTCGACCGGGAGATCAGCTTGAAATCCTTTAAGACAATTTTTAGGGTGATAATCTCAGTTTGTAAAGAACTCATTAAAGCACCTTCAAATGGCCACACACCTCTGTTACTCCCTGATTTCCAAGTTGATTACAGGCAGAGTTAATGCAGCTAGCTGAAAAGGTAAACTTCAAACAATGAGTCAGATCTCAGAATATTTAGAACCGGAGCAGCAGAAGACTTTAATAGTCATGACATCCTTCCTCCAGATCTTAACCAAAACAAATTGCTTATTTTATTGCCTTCTGGCGTTGCTGTCAGTATGACAGTTACCTCTAATTTTTCATTCAGCCTCTTCAGATCATGTCCTGAATGCTTTAAACCTTCTGTATGAAGCTCTTAAAGCCTTAATTATCTACTAGCTTGGTATTAAAGGGCCCACTGCTCTTCAGGCTAATTTAGCTCAGTCATTCATCATGCCTCCTTTTCATCATCCCCTGGAGACGGTTTCCACAGCAGCGCTAACATGAGCTGACCGATACAAGGAAACCTCATCTCACGCTGGTCAGAGATCAGTGTCGGATCAAAAGCATCGCTGCACCTCCTATCTCCGCGAAAAAATCAGCCATAAGCGATAATCCGCACGCACAGTCCCAACAAATCGTGCGAGTGCCGACAACTACACGGGCAGCGCCGCTTTGTAAATCTCAATCAGGTGATATAAGGAGCCAGAAGTAGGCGGCTTGACACCTGTTACGCAGCTCAAAACGCCCCCAACGGCGGGGCTCAGACCCATAACTCTCCCAGTGAAAGGAGTGAGTGAAAGAAAACCTTGTTTGTTTTTACTGCCAGACCATCACAGGCTATGTATAGCATCCGTCTACCCCCTCCACCACCTCCAGCATCTCAGCTCTTCTTCTCTCAGACACACCAGAAGCAATAGAGCAGCCAGGCTAAACTTCCAACATGGCTCCTGACACAAAGCTAAATGACTGCAGACAAAGATCAGGTTTTTTTATCTGCAGCTAGACTTAGTTTTACTACTTTGTTCAGTTTAGCCACCAAACAGCTAATGAAAGAGAAAACAAGCCAGCTGAGCAGCTAGTTGCAGTTAGCCCTCTCAAAAACAATATTACTTATAGTACTTAAAGTTTGTGGACGGGCAGCTATCATTTCCAGAATGTGTAAAATTTGTGTTTTTGAAATGGATTCATCCATCCATCCCTCAGTCTATCCATCAGTCCATCCATCCATCCTCTTACGCTTCAAAACACTTTTGACCTGCTTATAGGCAGAAGCTTGAGCAGGGCAGCCCAGACCTACGGCTGGGCAATAAATTAAAAACAATACATGTTGTGATAAACACATGATCAATATCAGTGGATAGTTTGTCTAATAGAATGATGATCATTTCACCAAACTCCAAACCAGAACCGCATGGTATTCTGGGGGATGTAGGCTGAGGAAAGAGTTTAGTCACTCGACCTCTCACAGCCCCGCTAAGCAAGGTTGGTGGCATCTATCTAACTCACTCTTTGGTAAAGTAGCAACAATCTGTTGAGTAACATGTACAGCAACATTTTCATGTGTCTTGTTTCAAATGGGTAAAAACGGAAAACTAATCAATAATTATCGATATCAACTGATATGAAACACTTTTATCATGATGTATTTTTCAACCTCTCCAGACCTCTCTTTCCACAGCCACCTCTTCCAGAATGATTCCAAAGTATTCCCAGGCTAGCCGAGAGACATATAAGCTGCGTTTCTATTGACCATGAAAATGCGCAAATTAAAATTTCGAAAATAAATTTGCTCAATGGAAACACGTCCATTTTGAAAAAACTTCCGTTTTTCGACAAAATGTTTTTGCGCTAGGATGAGGTGGTTTTTCAGCCGTATCGAAATTAGTGTA
>JAUBOC010000170.1:9017339-9032484 GCA_032275365.1 Anablepsoides cearensis | reverse complement strand
TCACTTTTTAAATGGAATTACTGAAATAAATCTACTTTTTCATGATATTCTAATTTTATGACCAGCACCTGTAAATGCGGTTACAGAGGATTAAAAATGGCAGAAAAAGATTTTAAAGATAATACTTTTAGATTAAAGTTACAGAAAGCTAACATCTGTAAGTGATAGGTTATAATTAAAAGTGTTAAATGTTTGCTTATAACAACAAATTTATTACAACTTTTCCTGGAAATATTGCTCGACGGTCAGATGAACGAAAACTGAAACACTCCTTGACCCAGCATGTAAACTACAATAAACTATTAAATGGCTCAAATACATTTTAACATTTTTAACATTCACACAACAGCTGCTATAAGACATTTTTATCTGACATATAAAGATGTCTTACCTGGTGTAAGTTAAAGACAGCAGGTGAAACGTGGACCACTCGCTGTGAAATGCAGAGAGAAATATATAAAAAGTAGTGAAGTGGCTCCTTTTATGTGGGTTTAGTTTCTGTTTACAGAAAACACCCGCCCCTCTCTCACACACGATCTGGTCATAAAACTTTATAAACACTTCTCAGAGGAGCAATACAGCAGCTTTACATCTCGTGACATATGGAAACTAATTGTTTGCATCATGTGAAATCAGAGATAAATCATAAATACCTTTTCTGCAAACGAACCTCTTTAGACTTCACAAGGATACAACTTTCACTGATACAACCTGTAGCTAACAGAGGTGAAAAAAATTCAGGATCATACAAATTCTAACATCGACACTTTGGCGCCACCGTGAGGCTGTGGTGAGTATTACATTGTATTACACACTGCAGCCTCACGGTGTCGCCAAAGTAGCCTTTTTAAATGGGGATTAAAGGCTTTAGTGTTAATTGAGGAAATGCCAGAGTTTAAGACAAAAATCATCTCTATTTTATTGTCTTGAATATAAAACTTATTAAAAAAATTAAAATTAAAATCAAGGTTTTCTTTTTCAATACAATTTATTAATTTGGAGTAGTTTTTTTCCTTATGACCAGAAAACTATAACAAATATTTATCAACATTTTAACTGGAAAGTCAGTGCAACGGTTGTTATTTAGCACGGATTAAGCCTGAGCAGAGGTCTAATTTGGCAAATTTGGTGAAAAACACCTGAGGATGAGGTGCACCCTGCTGTGCACCAGCAGGGGGCAGAAGCAACCTGCAGTAAACTGCTGTTTGGAGCAGAAAGCAGCAGGTTTTTGTTTAATTTTTGTTCATTTGTCATGACATAGCTATTAGGTGTTGGTAGCCGCCTTTCATACAGCTTTCTCTCAAAGAAAGATGTTCCTGATAGTCAGGCTAAATAAAAATGTTACACAAATCGAACCTAAATGATCAGAATAAGCAATGAAGTTGCGTAAAGTTAAAGAACATTAAACCAAGAAAAAAAAAGAAAGAAAAAAGTGCACTGCAGGTATGCAGGGGGAAAAAAAGAGTTTCCAAGACGACAGACAGCTATAAATAAAGTGTTTGTAAAAATTGAGTGGTAAAAATAGAACGTTGTTGTTGTTAAAGGAAGGAATAAATTTATTCTGACTTAAAAAGTCACGTTTTAAAAAAAGAAAAACATCCAAATCAAACATAAGAATTTAATTTTCCCTTAGAGCATGCGGTGGAAGTGTCATGGTTTGTTTTTTCACTGATGGATCAATAAAATCTATATAAAACATAGTGTTTCAGACTCCTCCCCTCTAAAAACAAACTAAAACTAAAACAAGACGTTAGCTGGTTTACTTCCTCCTGTTGTGGTGCGTGAGGAAACGTGAGTGACACAGAAGGCTCAGCGGGAGATGAGTCAGTCTACAGTCTGACAGCAGACAGAGAGGATCATGTGGCGGACTGCTCCACTCTCCCATCATCATCATCACCATCAGTCTCCACCAGCACACAGATCCGAGCTGAGGTAGGATGTCTTTAAACGCCACCACGGAGGAGTACACGTGCGTGCGCTTCTACGTCTCCACCGTGTCCTTCTCCGTGCTGCTCCTCTTCAACCTCATCATCAACTGGACCATCGTTCGCGAGCAGCGGCTGCGCAGGCACGCGCGCTTCGTGCTGGTCTTCCACCTGCTGGTGTCGGCCCTGGTCTACCTGGGCACGAGCAGCGTCTTCTACTACCAGATCCACCTGAGCGCGCGGCCGGGCCGCTCCGCGTGCATGCTGATGATCACGGTGCTGATCAGCAGCGCCTCCAACATCCTGCTGACCCTCACCGCCATGGCGCTGGACCGCTTCTGCGCCGTGTGCTACCCGCTGAGATACACGTCCCTCTGCACCACCGGGTAACTACTCATCATTTATTATATATATAAAAGAGGAAGATTCTGACTTTCAAATTTTGTCTTTAACTTTAGAAAAATTTTAATTTTTTGGATCTGAATTTTATTCACTTTATATAGCTACAGGGACCTGACCAACTGAGTGCCAGAGGAGGGCCACCCCTAAAAGAGGGAAGCCCCCCCAACCCCATTGGCCAGACAGTTTTATCCTCCTTTGCTTAGTGTGCATTTTCATTTCCCCTACCAGTTCAGATAAGCAGAACATAAACGAAAGAAATGTGTTTTTTTGAGTAATTAGGAGTTAAAATATATTGTATTAATTTTTTTAATAAAGATTTAAATCTTGTCCTCCTGATTAAAGACAACAGGTCTAAAACCATTGTTGTCAGTTTATTAGAAAACATGTTTCAGAGAACTTTTATTAACATTAAATAACAATAAACTATAAACCTGTGGTGATTCACTAACTACTAAATTTGTTAAATAACTTAAATACAACTAAGAAACTGGTACTCGTCACCAAAGTTTTTCAACACCCTATATAGCTGAAACTATTTTATGGTTTTTGGTTTTGGTCAGAATTTAGAGTGACCCCATTAAAACATTCCCCTGCAACAGAATGAACGGTCCAAGTTTCTGTGGGGAAAAAGACAAACAAACAAACAAACAAAAACACAAGGTAATGATAGACAACAAATACAAACATGGAGAAACAAGAAGGTTTAGTGGGGAAGCAGCAGCAGAAGAGTGAGGAAATGTGTTCAGTTTGTCCTCCAGCAGTCTAACCCTATAGCAGTAGAATTAAGAACAACTCAGGAAACACAAACCAATTTGTCAAAAAAGGAAATTTATCTGATGTAGACAGTGTCTGCCTCACGTACAGAAACTGGAAGGGGGTTCTGTGAGAGAGAAGCCCAAGAACTGAAAGCTCAGCTTCCTATTCTACTTTTAGAAACTTTAAGAACCACATGCAAACCTGCAGTCAGAGAGTAAAGTATGAACTGGGGCACATAGGTACTGAGGAACATATGTATCAGGGAACATGGTACTGAGGAACATACTAGGTACCAGGGAACAAACATAGGTACATATGTCCCAGGGAACATAGGTACTGTGAAACACAGATACCAGGGAACATACTGGGGAACACATATTCCAGGGAACATGGTACATAGGTACGAGGGAACATAGGTACCAGGGAACATAGGTACAAAGGTACCAGGGAACATAGGTACAAAGGTACCAGGGAACATGGTACATAGGTACGAGGGAACATAGGTACCAGGGAACATAGGTACAAAGGTACCAGGGAACATGGTACATAGGTACAAGGGAACATGGTACATAGGTATGAGGGAACATAGGTACCAGGGAACATAGGTACAAATGTACCAGGGAACATAGGTACAAAGGTTCCAGGGAACATAGGTACAAATGTACCAGGGAACATAGGTACAAAGGTACCAGGGAACATGGTACATAGGTACCAGGGAACATGGTACATAGGTACAAGGGAATATGGTACATAGGTACAAGGGAACATAGGTACAAAGGTAACAGGGAACATAGGTACAAAGGTACCAGGGAACATAGGTACTGAGGAACATATGTACCAGGGAACATAGGTACTGAGGATGATACGTATTGGAAATCGCAGATACCAGGGAACTAACTGAACTCAGCATACCCCAAAATGGCTTTAACTCAGCCAGTTTTACAGATATTGAACTAAGATTTGGTGTGGTATTGGCAGACCATGATATGTATTCCTTCAAAAATGCTAGTTTCACTTGAGTTATGGTAAATCAATCTTTTAACCAACATGACTCATTAATGTATGATCAAGCAGTAAACTCAGTTGTCAGTACTGAAATCGTCTTTTACTTAAAGCTCCACACATTAACCCCGTGACTCCTCTCTCAGGTACTGGCCCTGGCTTCTGGGGGTGTTCACCTGGCTGCTGGCCCTGGCCATCCCGCTCAGCCTGTTCCTCCAGCCGGACTCCAGCAACCACCAGGAATGTGACCGGGATCACCTGAAGAGAGGCGAGCTGCCGAAGGTGCTCTTCATTGGCGTGTGCACGCTGGTCATCCTCTACAGCTATGTCAGGATACTGCTGGAGGGACGGAGGCTCGGGGTTCTCAACCGGCGGAACCGGGCCGGGTGCAGGACCATCGCCCTGCACGGAACCCAGCTGGCCGTTTACCTCCTACCCAACTTTGTGAACTTTGTGCTTACAATTCTGTCCAAAAAAAACTTCATTAAGCGAGAGACCAAAGAGCTGGCAGCCGTGGTCATTTTTGCCTTCTTCAGCGTGGCACAGTGCATTGCGCCTGTTGTTTACGGTTTGCGTAAAGAGGAACTTCTGGAACAGCTGAATAGCAGGTTTCCCTGCTGCTCCCGGTACTTAAAAACTGCCCTTGGGTGGACAGTAAGAGCCAACTGGCCTCATACTGAACCTGAAGGAAGGTATGTCCCACTGATCTGTTTAAATCCAAAATTATCCTTCACAGCTGATCATCCACACCAGTGGTTCCCACAGTGAGGGTCAGGTCCTCACTGTGGATAGTCAAACACATACCATGAGATAATTTTTAAAAATCAAATTAATGGTTACAAAAATAAAGATTGTCAGTAGTAGATTAAGCCTTAACTGCAACAAAGAGATGGATCAAACAAAAAACTGGTTGACGGCACATTTTTTGATTGGTGGTCATCCCTATGTACCGCTGTACATACATTATGTTACACAGTACTTATGTTATCTTATGTTCTCCCCAGTACACTTATCCCAATGATCCCCAGTACAACAAGGGAGCCAAGCATTTTCAAGACTTTTAATGTTAACCCCAGGAGAACATGTACTGAAACATAGGTAATAGGGAACATAGATACTGGGAACATAGGTACTGGGAACATAGGTATTGAGAACTTGGGTACTGGGAACTTAGGTACTGGGAATATACGTATTGGGAACATAGGTACTGGGAACATACATATTGGGAACATAGGTATTGAGAACTTGGGTACTGGGAACTTAGGTACTGGGAACATACATATTGGGAACTTAGGTATTGAGAACTTGGGTACTTGGAACTTAGGTACTGGGAACATACATATTGGGAACATAAGTATTGAAAACTTGGGTACTGGGAACTTAGGTACTGGAAACATAGATACTAGGAACATAGGTATTGAGAACTTGGGTACTGGGAACTTAGGTACTGGGAACATACATATTGGGAACATAGGTATTGAGAACTTGGGTACTGGGAACTTAGGTACTAGGAACATACATTTTGGGAACTTAGGTATTGAGAACTTGGGTACTTGGAACTTAGGTACTGGGAACATACATATTGGGAACATAAGTAGTGAAAACTTGGGTACTGGGAACATACGTATTGGGAACGCAGGTATCGAGAACTTGGGTACTGGGAACTTGGGTATTGGGAACATATGTATTGGGAATATAGGTACTGGGAACATACATATTGGGAACATAAGTACTAGGAACATAGGTATTAAGAACTTAGGTACTGGGAACATAGATACTGGAAACATAGATATTGGGAACATACGTACTGGGAACAATGGTATAGTAGAACATGGGAACCAGAGAACATAGATGTCGAAAACATAGGTTCTAGGGAAAATACGTGACAGAGAACTCAGTAATCAGGAAATACAGTAACAAGAGAGTATAGGTATCATAAAACATAGACATGGACTCCTTGAATGGCATATTAACAATTTTTATTTCCAGCAACATTCAAGGTCACAAGTCTCTAAAACCTTTACTTTGTTGGTCAAAACCTGAGCCGTTTCGGAACCACTGATCTGCTGTAAGTCAAGTTTTCAGCTCATAAACATTTGAAAACAGATCTATTTCTCAACAAAAGTTATCTCAGGGAAAAAATCTAAAAGTCCTAGTCATATCAGAATACATTCCACCTACATACAATCAGTTTAATCCTCCTGCTACCCTTTGAAAACAACTCACTAGGCCTTAGTGTAAATACTGAGGTTTCTTGGGTTATTTTGATACAAGGGCAGCAGGAGAGTAAATCCAACTATGTTATAGCCACATTTTGTAGGTTATAAAAATTTTAATACCCACAGAAACTATCAGATTGTGTCAAATGTTTATTTTGATGCAGTCCTTCATTTTGAGCAAGCACAGGGTGACAGTGGAGAGGAACAACCCCCCTTTAACAGAAAGGAAAGTCCCAGCAGAAACAGACCAAGAATAGGTGGTTTTTTAACTCATCCTGCTTCAGTTTAAAAGAAAATGCTATTTTATGTGTCAAATTGTGCTCTTTTGGTATTTTACATAAATTCAACAAAAATAAATTGTCCATTTGTGTTAAAAGACTTCTTTTTTGCTAAGATGTCTGTTATGGATCGGCACAGAACTGTTTATTTCCTTGAGTTTATATGAAAAAAATACAGTAAACATTTAGTTAAAAAGAGTTTTGTACAGAGCTGAAATTGATGATTAATTTAATTTGCTCGACATCACATTTTATGTGATAAAGTTCCCTAAACCCTTAACTTTTCTACTTCTTTCTTTTAAAAGAACTGTATGACTGTATGCTTTTTTGAAAGAAAAAAAAAAAAAAAAACTGTGGAAAAAATGCACCCCGACTATCAGCAGGTATTGCAAACAATGTTAAAATAAAGTCACATGAACTGTTTAAATAAAGGCTCATATGGCAACCAGTTCATCAAGATCTGAAACACAGAGCTTAAATTTGTAGATTAAACAAAGAAAAAACGGGAAGCTGCAGGTCTGAGACAGAAAATTTAAAAATATTTATTTTTCTTGGTTTATATTTTATAAATCTGATCTCTTAATTTATCTGTTCAAGTTATTAAAGTTGAAAATTTCTAAAGAATATCTGATTCTAAGATGAATCATCAGATATGAGTAAAACAAGATAGTTAAGATTGAATACTGCTATGACTATTACTGTTTTACACTCTCATTTCACGTGTTTTCATCAACCACAAAAATATAATGTCTCTTTTTTTTGGGTTTTGTTCTCAGGGAGCGAACACTGACTCTTCAGACAACGGTCTCATTTGAACCCCAGCATGAAGACGACGATGAAGAGGAAACTGGGTCATTGTCAGTCACCAGCTTCTCACATGACTCACACTTGTCCCCAAATAAAAGTTTGATGGGAAACGCTGATTGACCTTAAAAGTGACTAGACATCCTTGACATGCAGCGGGTCTTTCTATCCCAACATGGATAGGAGCTGATCATTTAGGCCAGGACGTACACCTCCTCAGGACCTTCGCATGTTGGATTTTGGCCAGTTTCTGACCATTTGTCTGGTTGAGAGCACCTGAGGATGAACCATCAGCCCAATCAGTGGTCAGATGGAACCAGTTTACTGACTGTAGCTGGTTTGAGGATTTACACCAGGAGTACTCAGGTCCCAATCTTTCTCAGACATCCTTTGTTGTTCAGGATTACACTGACCAGGGTTGAGGACTTTTATTCCCACTATGGATACTATGAAGAGACTTTAAAGGTCTTAATCCAATAATTCTGACTCTCCAAAATCAGCAGAGGGGACTGCAGACACCCAGAGGTCTGAGCTTCAGTCTGTATGGAACTGCCTGGCGAGTCCATAACAAGACAGCTGTGATAAAAAATGTAAATGCAGGACAAATGGAGAAGTTCTTTGCAAAAACTTATTTATACAACCTAACTTTGGTCTGTTCCAATTTCAGTAAAATGTTTGTCATATGTTTTTGTTATGTCTTAAACTGTCTTTAATTTTTTTATCAGAATGTTATTCGAATAAGCTCATATTTAATGAAATACGTCTTCATTGGTATATTTATAGCACATCAAAACAGTAAGGCAAAGATAATTGTGACCACAGTCTAAATGTTTTGATGTTGGAGTTTTCTAAAAATAAAACAACTTTTTGTTCTAAACCTTCAAAAAGGCCATACATAATAAATTAAATAAACACCCGGGACTTTAAACCTTCAGTTTTTTTTATTTAATTTATTAACTTATCCTGAATGTTTTTGTTTGTTTATTTGTTTGTTAATTTAATCAACACATTGTATTTTGTAAATGATATCAGGCTTGAAGACTTGTGACCTGTCCAGGGTGTCCCCATTACTCTCACAGTGGACACTGGTACCCACTCCCTGAAAAAAAAAAGAATCAGGTTAATAACATGAATGGGTGGATGAGGCTTAAAAAAAATTAATCTATGCAATGTTTCAATCGTTCTAATAGGTTAAATCTTAGTAATCAATAGGGTAATTTGGAGCTTTGTATAGTTTGGATTTTGGCAATTTGTACTTTATTTTTTGAATAGCTTTTGTTGATGTTAAAAATACTTTTTGTACCTACATTTCATTTAGTTAGTTATACCAGCTAACACCCTGAGCAGTGCTACAGCAAGAAAACAATTAACTTAAAAAAGGCGGGAAAACTATTCAAACAAGACTGAAAATTTAACTTCAAAGAAGTGGAAAATTCACAATTGTTTATATGTTGTCCTTTTTTGTTTTACTTTTTTAATTTTAATAATTATATACATATCTTATTAACATTTTATTACATAATTGTTACACTTTGTTAGTTAGTTGTGCTAAAAAATGAAGCAAACATTCCAAGTAATGTCATACTCAAAAGAGATGGTTAAGGTTGAGAAAGTAAGATAAAAACTTGGGTTCATCTAAAAAAAAGTATGAACTTTGTTTCTTCTTTTACACACTGAAAAATATCCAACATTTTGTCCCATCATTTCCACACTTCCTTAGGTAGTTATGCTAAAATTTTTAGCTAGCACTCCAAATAATGTCCCACACAAAGTTTGAATATGACACAGCAAATGTTTTAAGCTCACAAACCACTGGATGGATTTTAATGAAACTTTCAGAAACTTACCTACAGATGTACATTTATAACTGTGTCTACAGCTTAGTGACCGCGTAGCAAACAAAAACATGGCCTTAACTCAATTAGTTTTACAGATATTGAGCTGAATCATGGTGTGATAGTAGTTGAGTCATTCACTAAACATACTCTGCTTACATATTATTAAACCTTAACAGTGGGTGAGGTAGTTATTTTCAGTATTTGAGCAAAATGACCACAGCCTTGTCATTTCTCAGCATGTTTTTTTCTTTTTTATGAAAGGCAGCATCATGCTACGCCATTACTTCTTGAAGTTTATTTCTCTTCAGTAGGGTTGAGATCTCATATCTCAAATGTTGTTGGTAGGTGTAGTGATGTAGGAGTTTTAAGTATTAATTCAGTTTTAAAAAAAATTCCCTCCATTTTTACGCCTGAAAGCTGCCTTTAGCTAAATGTCAAATCCCCTTGGAGTTTTACCTGTGCAGGAAAGTGTTGGCAATAAAGTCAGGTACTCTCCCAAGGGCTGACAGAAAACTATCCAAACAATGGCCTCTGTCATTTATTTAAACTTTGTTTTAGTTTCCCGGTTTTTACCGGCTCTGGTTTTGCATGGCATGCCGTCGAGCTCGCCCGTTGACTTTTAGTCAGACTCAGACTCTGCTCCAGTTTGGGGGATTTCTAGACGTTCACACCGCAGGCCTCGTGAGGCGCCTCCGCCACAGCCCTCATCCCATCTCGTCACCCGCAGAAGAAACGCTCGTTTGTTGTTTTGTCACAGCAGAACCCGAGTTCACACGTCGCTGCCTGTCTGCGCACCGCTTACTGGCACTCCAGTCGAGTGTTTGCCAAGGAACGAGACGGCAGAAGTGAAAGAAGAAACAGGATGTTATGATCACACACACACACAAAATTAGAAGGTTTGATGGGAAGATTAAAAATATGATTTTTAAATACTAAAAGAAAAACCTGATGTGTGTGTATAAAAAAAAAAGTAAAAAACTTTAAGAAAAAGACTTAAAAATATTACCAGAGGTATGTTTAATGGTTAAAGCAGTGCACTGAAAAAACATCAAATTGCAAATCAATCAAATTCACTTATTGATCTACATGTTTACAAGTGCTGACTGAGGCAAATGATAAATGTGAAAATAAACAAACACTGGCCTTCCTTAAACTACTAAATTACTTGTATTTAGGTCGTTTTTTTAATAATTTCAAGTCAATACGATGACAATAACCTTTCATTGTAACTAATAACCTGTTACTCCATCATGTTACATGTACAGATGAACTTGAAGGCTTTATAAATAGTTGTTTGTATGTGTGCAGGTGCTTTAAATCATTTAGATTTCATTACATCACTGCAGTCCAGAAGCTACAAACACCGTTAAAGGCAAAAGTTTGACTTCGATGTAAGAAGTTTTAAAAGCTTAACGTGCAGAAAGGCATCCAAAACATGAACAGGTAAATACAGTTTAAACCACAAGTGTACAAATCAAAACAGGTACATTGTCTTAAAATACCTTCTGCTTTTCCACATCCTTTTGATCATTTGGATTCATGTTCCAAGGCTTCATCGACCGTATTGTATTGTATTGTAATTCCGGTAAAGCAACAAAACTAAGAGCGTGAAATTGGTCCATTTACAAGATTTACACACATTCAGTACATTCAGCCTCAACGTACCGAGGTTAATCCGACCTCCTTTTAGTTCCCGAGGAGTTAAAACTCCAGCTCATATCCTGGCTGGCTCTGGAGTTAAAGCTGAATAAATTAGTGAGAAGGAAAAAAAACCCAAAACACCACGACATGACTGAAACCAACAAAACTATGAGGTTCAAACAAATTCATGAGTAATAATGATAACTTTAAAGTACCGGTGACATGTATATCCTTCAAATACAAAAAAAGGCAAAGAAAACATTTTTATATTTAAGAATCTTGGCACAATGCATGTTATTTTAGTCATTTTGTTATATGGGCATATTTTGTTTTGAATTTAGCTCAGCCAAAGTGAAACAGGAAGTGACATCAAAGGGGAACTTATGAAAAGAAACTCCCAGGTCTTCACTGAATATTATTTAAACTCCGGCTCATCTTCATCTCTCCGATAGTGACTTAAAATAATCTAACGAAACATCAGATTCTTCTCAGCAGCTGTTGTAGCAACGCTCTGTTCACATTCAGACATTCCCCTTTGACATCACTTCCTGTTATTTCACATAAGAATATCTCAACAATTGTTCATGTTAATGTCATGAAACCTTTTAGGCAATATTTTATCAATGTTATCTTTCCTAAAACGCATTTATATTTATTACAAAAATTTGATGTCACGAGCACTTTAAGCCTTGCATTGTAGCTGCTTTTACTGAACGTACATTCCTGACAAAAAGACACTCGTGTGACTGAAACAAGGCGTACATGACACAAACTCAAAAAAACAGATCCAGAAAAGTGGAAACTAAATCCAGACATGACGACACGGAGCGTGAGAGTAGTGGGTTAGAATCCCAGCGGGTGAGGAGAGACCACGCCTCCGTTCTCCACCACAGCGGCAGAGACGGCCGCCATGTCGCCGAAGAGTTTTTTGGATTGACCGGAGCGCAGGAGCTTGATGTCCCTCATCACCCTGTCGTGGGCCTGAAAGGTGGAGAGGGAGGGTTAGATCAAATGACAAAACCAAACAGCTAATCTTTTAATCATGTGCATATTGAAACAATTTCAAGAGGAAAAAAAGAAAATGTTTGAATCTAAATCTGAACCAATCTCAAAGGGTTTGTATGGAGGTGTTCTCACCACCCACCTGAGTCATGTTGGCATTTCCAATGTTTTTCTTTGAGTTCAAGCGCGTCATGTGGTCAGGGAACTTGCTGCTGGTTTACATACAATAGTGTCCTTTTATTCTGATTTTTAAAATATATTTTCCATTAATTTACTTTGTCGATTAACAGTGAAGCTTCCATTTCCACAGGGGTTATGATCCTAGATTGAGCAAATATCTGCTGTGGTCCAAAAAATAGTCTACAGTGAATTTGGGCGTCATCATAATGTCATAGAAGTCCAAAAACAAAACAGCTACGTGCCACATGGTACTTCACACATCCATCAATACTCTACACCTCCCACAGTCACGTCTACAAAAAATTAAAAGAAGAATGTGAATAGTTAAATATTTTTATTTATAAACTAAAGTTAAAAAAACTAAGTTATCCAATGTTTTAATTATTCAAATAGATTTGTTAGGGTGATTTTTATATTCAAATAATAAACAATAAAAAAAAAATATGACAACCTCCGAGCAGACAAGGTTATGACCACGCCCCCTTGGTGCCCCTCAGGTTGCGAACCAATGCAGTAAACAGGGAATGCGTCACATACTGTACTGCTTTTATTTATACAAAACTGAATTTAGGATAATGTTTATGGTACAAAATTAGTCATTTATATATTTATTTCCGGTTTTCGCAAAATTACGGAGATTTTTATAAAAAAAAAAATTGTGAAAAACTGAGTCCATAAACTGTTATATGCGACTTTATGGGGCTTCACTGTATGTATAAATAAAAATTACCAAAATGTGTGTTGTGATAGATTAGGTTAAACAATAACTGGATAATAATGGAGCTACAAATTATTCAAGCTTAAAACCAAGTGGGAACCATTCTATAAAATAAACTGCTAAAGTAAGAAAATACTCTGGTGTTATAGATTTTTTCTTTTTAACTTATTTTAGGCAGATACAACAGGATACAAAAAATGTCCCGTTTTACTTCAACTCTGACTCTGAACTGTTTGAGTTAAAAATGGCTTCAAACTAATGAAAGAAAATAGGCCCTTGTTACTTTTTAGGGGGAAGTCCCATAAGTTTTAAAATGTCTCAGTTCATAAACAATTCAAATTTGTAGATTAAAGGGTGTCTGAGTTTCATCAATTTAGAGTAAAAAAAAAAAAAACACCTTCTGTGTTACTCTGAATGTTGGAGCAACAAGAGGTGGAGCCAACTGTTCAATCATGTTGCAACAAACCACAGCAGGAGGAAGTGACGACGGGTGAGACTTTAGCTTTAAGACCAACATAAAATGTTGAGTTTTTTATTTTTTTAAAACCATAAAACCATTTATTTTTAATAAACTATAGACTTGACCACATCCTGAGCCAGGCTTTTAAAATATTAAACAGCAGTTTGTTTATATTAGCCTCACTTTCACATAATAAAACTAAAAGGTTTTCGTGGACATCTGGAGACTTTGTGGCTAACCACCGCAGTTTCCTGGATATTTTTCTCTCATTGATCAAAACTATCAGTACATTTTGTTTTGGTTTGTCTGAAAGTCATTGTGATCATCGTTGTCTAGTGTTTGCTACAATGGTTTGGTTAAGACATGAGGGAACCATCTATGTAAGCTGTATATGTCTGGGGGATGCTCACCTCCACACACCAGGTGTCACACAGCATCTTCTCATGCTGCGCTGAAGGGTGAGCCTGGCTCAGAGAGCGTGAAGCCCTGCAGACAGTGGAACAAACAAAACCAAAGCCTCTCAGCTCAGCCTGTGTGGGAGTTTGTGTGCAGAAACAAAAAAAATAAACGGGACCGAAAAGAGCCTGAGTGGGAGTCAAAAACTGAAACGGGAACAACCAAAACCCGCCGACGTGGCTCATTATCACGTCCGCCTACCTCGACAGGACCACCACCATGGCGTAGAGGTCGATGGCACAATCTGCCACTCGCTTCAAGACGAACTGCTCATCTGGAAAAAAAAAATTAATAAACCAATCGTTTGAGTCAAATTTTAGAGCTTTCAACAGAAACTTAACCGAGGAACCACTTTCCACACGTTACAGATGAACTGACCGATGATCTTCTTGCCGTGTTTGATCAACAGCTCCTCGGTGACCGCCCCAAACTGCTCGATGGCTTTAACCGTCTGGAGAGGAGAAAAAACAAACAAAAAAAACAAGATAAGAATCTGGAAAAACATCAAAGTTTTGTTTGCAACAAAGAAAACAGGTCCAACTGTCAGACGCCCACTCGTTCAGTTTGCTGCTGTGGAGAAAAACCCCTATAAAGAAGACCACCATAATATACCTGGGTCATCAGAATCTAAAGCATGAATCTCACACAGCAATCCTGATTATGTTTGTCGAAGCATATTTATGAATGTAGTGGTAGGAATATTAAAAAATTCCAGTAAAGCTGCAAAACTGGAGTTGCGCAACATGTTGCAAACTCGCTGATATTTCTCACCGAGCGTAGCCGACAGGGACTGCAGCGCTAAACCACACTTAAAAATATTTGACCGCTGAGACGACACATTTGAAAGAGCGAAGTCAGAAAAACGTGATGCAACTTTTCTAATACGCTGCAGCTTTCCGTTAAAGCATCTTCAATCTGGATGCTTCACCACAGGAAGCTGCTTCCCTCGTCGGGTTTCGACACACAAAAGATAAAGATCTAGAGAGTGAGGCGCAGCTGAACGCACCAGGTCGCCGCTCTGTGTCAGCTCAGGGTGGATGCTTCCCTGCAGGCTCAGCCCCGTGCTCAGACCGGCCTTTCTGCACAAACACAAGAGGAAGAGTCAGAGGAAAGCAGATAAATAGACTTAAAGTGCCTGTGACATGTCTATCCTTCAAATACAAAAAGTTAAAGAAAGCATCTTTATACTTAAGAAAATCGACATAGTACAAATTATTTTACCCATTTTGTCACATAACTGGCCTATTTTCTTTTGAATTTGCCTCAGCCAAAATGAAACAGGAAGTGACATCAAAGGGGAACTCATTAATAAAATAAATTCACTGGTCTCGGTTTATTTAAACAAAACTATTTAAACTTTAACTCTTCTTCATCTATCTTTAATAGTGACTAAAAATAATCTAAAGAAACATCAGATTCTTCTCTACAGTCTGTTTTGTTAGTTTTTGTAACAATGCTCTGTTC
>JAUBOC010000170.1:8953731-8970447 GCA_032275365.1 Anablepsoides cearensis | reverse complement strand
ATGAAAACTAGCCTCCATGGCTAATTCTGGCATTTTCTGTAATATGCACTGTCCCTTTTTAAATAAACAAACAACAATCTTCAATACGACCTCATGAATTGACAGGAGCTGTAAAATATCCAAACATCAATAAATAATCTTTCCTGACAGCGTTGTTGTTCCTGCTGGCTCACCAGGGACCACCATGGTTTTCACTCAGGGGGAACGGTTGCTCAGCAGGTCTTTGTTTTGATCCTTGGCAACATGTTGCCTGAAATTATCTTTACAAGTGTTTACACTTTGATGCAATCAAAGCAAAAATGAGATTTTTATCAATGATTCTTAAGAAATCTTTTTTTATTTGACATTTAGAAGGAACCTGTTTGAACCTGCACTGATGGGGATTCCACGGTTTCATTCTGACTGAACTCAGGTAAATGATGTAACTTCCCAAACATAAAGCAGGTAAAACAGAGAACTCACCTGTCATCAGAGTGTTCCCCTCACACACCTACGTTCAAACATGTCGGTCCTGTCTCCGTGTTTCGTCTTCAGATCTCTGCTTCAGCGTTTCTGGAGCTGCTTCTGCTTCTTTTGTTCTGGCTCACCTGAGTCCACTCATCCTCGTGTCTCTCTGGCTCGTCCCCGGTGAGAAATCTCTTTGGTTTGCTAGACAGTAATTAAACCCTGGGTGAGGTGAAGGTAACCAGGACACAAAACGACAGAACATGACAGACTGGAGTGTCTTTATTGTGATTTAAACCTCACTTCTTGCACATTCGGCTGATATTCTTCTTCACACTCAGCATGTTGGGGTTTAGAATCTGCTGACATTTTTGTTCTTTCTGAGGTTCAGACTCTGATATCCTGATAAAACATTTTAGAGCCTGAACTTTTCCACTTTTAATGTTTTAAACTGTGGTTTAAAAAAAACTAGCTGCGAATATTAGCTTGTTATGCACAAAAACAGATGTAGTAAAGTGCTGAATGACTGCTGAAATGTGTTGAAGAAGCTAAAATTGAGTTAAAACAATCAAAACTAAGACACACTAAACTAGCCAAAGCTAAAGTTAGCTGAACAAAAACTAAAAGCTATAATTAGCAAAACTGTAACTAAAAGATAAAACTTGCAAATTATTATCTAAAACTAGCAAAGCAGTGGCTAAAAGCTAAAATAGTTAAAACAGTAGTTACAAGCTAAGTTTAGCAGCATAGTATTTAAAAACTAAAACCAATAAATTAGCAGCTTAAAGCTAAGTGTTGCAAAAAACAGATAGAAGCTTTAAGTATACAGTGAGTGTAAAAGTTAAAATGAACAAAACAATAGCTAAAACTAGCAAATCAGTAACTAAAAGCCAAATATGCTAGAAGAGTAGCTAAAAGCTAAAAAAAAAGCAAACCAGAAGCTAAAGCCTAATATCAACAGAACAGTAGCTATAAGCCAAAATTTGCAAAACAGTGTATAGAAGCTAAAATACATAGTGTGTATTAGATAAAACTAGCAAAGCAGAAGCTGAAAGCTATCAACAATTCAAATTTAGCAACAAAGTAGCTAAAACATAAAGCCAACAGAATAGTAGCTAAAGGGTAAATTTAGCTAAACAGAAGGTAAAAACCTAATATCTTGTACACATAATATGTAAAATCTAAAATCGCAAAACAGTAACTGACAGCTAAGATTCATAGAACAGTAGCTAATAGCTAAAGTTAGCAAAACCATAGACAGAAGTTAAACTAGATATGCAATATGTGTTAGCTAAAACTAGCAAAACCGTAGCTACAAATTAATGTTAGTAAAACAGTAAAAGAAAACCAAGAGAAGAGCATTTAAAACCTAAAATAAACTCAAAGTTTTGTTTATCTATCTTGGTAGTCGATGTTAAAAATATAATTCATTTCAAGATAAGTGACAAAAAACAAAGCAAAATGGTCAAAATATTGTTTCCAAGCTTAATGTTTGAACAGTTCAAGTTAGTCTTGGACATTTCTACTGCAGTAAATATAAATGTCCCAAAAACAGAGGAGCTCATATTTGTGTTCAGAGGAGGAATATTTAGCCTCATTAAACATTAACAAGTTAGTTACAAGAACTGAAAAGAGAACAATATGTCCAGAACTGTCAAGTTTTATGCCTAATCAGCTGCTTTAAATAAACCAAAACAGTTGGCTAAACAAAACACTAACAGGTTATTTTTAGCTCTTATTTTTCTTGACCTTTCGGGTCAGTCCTCCTTACAACATTTACTTTAAGACAATGCTAAAAGGAGCATTGAAGACAAAAAGATAGCAAATATACTGATGCAGATTCAAAAGAACAATGATTTTGGAGATAATGAAGAGATTTCAGTGTGTGTGTAAATAATGGTAAATATTTGTAAAAGTGTAAAAGTTACAAATACTTTAAATAATAACACACTATTTCCAGTCTAGACAAATATGTAGACATTTAATGGTTAAAATAACAAAACGTACGCAGAGGTGGTTTGACTGCAAAAAACATGCGGAATTTTTTTTTTTAAAACAGTAGTCAAATATCTGCCAGCGTCTTTTGTTGTTCTGTTGTGACGGTTGTAAAAAGACTGTTGAAAGGCGACAAGAAAATTTCAAACTAAAATGAAAAAGAAAAGAAACCTCATTAATTAACTTCATCAGACTTATAAAGGTTTTGACGACCTGTTGTATACTGAAACACTTCCTGTTTTCAGGTGACATATGTACATTTTTGAAAAGAAACATCGCATCACAGAACTAATTTTTTATATTTCTACATTAAAAAAATATTAGAATATTAATTTATTTTTAAATTAGAGAAAATTAACGCCAGATGGACAGCAACACATGACTCCTCATTGGTTGCTTATTTAATCGAAAGCGTTGTAGCCGTGAAACAATGTGTGGAAAATGGCTTCAGGACAATTTCCACATTGTTTGGTTTCATAACTTTACAAGAAGATTTTTTGGCTTGCAGGAAACTCTCTGACAGTTGCCAATTTTCAGATTTAGCAAATTTACCCTAAGGCCAAGGCATACGGAGGTTCAAAAATACCAAAAGTACCCGAAAGCTACTGTTCTCACTCTGCAGGTCTCAGCATGTGACAGCGCGATCAGAAATCTCCTGAACAAGTACGACTGGTTTGGAAACAGTTTTAGGATACAGTTTTCTAAAATTATACCAGACAGAGCTCATGTTTGAAAAATGTATCCTAAGCGTAGAATCGTTAGACTGTAACAAACATCTGGACATGATGTAATATAATACCAATGGTGAGCACAGCTAACCAAAACATTAGCTTTGCTAACTCATAATATGCTAATTAAGAATATAGCTTCACTAATGCTACACTGCTACACAATTATAAATTAAGCTAACACTAACAGCTAAATGCTAAGAAAGTGGCTGTGAATTGGAGAGTCTAGCCTCAAGGTTTATTCCCGCACTTACCCTAGCAAGCATGACGTCACTGAACAGAAGCAATCAAAAAGTAATATGCTAACAAAATCCTAACAACACTTTAAACTTGTAATATTTTAGACCACAAGATTTTATTTTAAACTGTACGCTTTATCTCTCACTTTCTACAGCCTTTGGCACATCGCTGTGAGGTATTCGACCTTCAAATTGGTGTTTTGAAGGATGCAGCCCCTGAATTTGGACGCAGTCTGCGTCACACGTCTTCATCTCCTTCCAGCTGAAGACTGGTGGGACTGACAGAAACCTGTTGATCTTAGCTTGTTAGTTAGCAGTTAGCAAACTAAAAGATAGCAAAGTTTAATTTAGCGGAAGCTAGTTGGTCCGCTAAAGTTAGTGAAGAAGCTAATCTGCTGAACGAAAGATGACTTCTGCTATTAGCTGTTAGCAGAACCATCACACTGTACAATATAATCTAATGGTAAATATTACAGTACGCTTTAGAGTAAAGCCAATCAGCAAATTAGCAGCTGTTATGTACAGCTGTTGAATTCTCATAATATGAGTTTGCATAACAGCTCCTTGAATCCAGCAAGAAATCTAATTAAAACTGGCGTTTATCAAAGAGCTATCTACAACAGGTAAGATAATAATTGTTCATAATTGTTTTCCACTGAACCCCAATTCAAAAGATCTAAATGATCATTTTAAGTTATTTCAACAACTTAATGTTTTTGAACACTTCAGTACTTATTCTATTTTCCTTAAGATGAAATGATGTAACTTTGACGCTCTGATTTAAACAGGCCTTTAGTGTGTTCCCGTTCATTCAAAAGCATCTAAGAAGTTCGTCATGGTTTCTTGTTCTGGCTATTCTTCCTGTTTTTGGGAAATCACTCAAGCTTAATGTGTGATCAGCTGGGCTTACAGTAAAGTCAGGTTGGACGAAGAGACGGGAACTTTTTAGACAAACAAATGAACAAAAGGCTAACCTATGTGGGAGGGGCTAGAAAAATAAATCTTCAACACACTGCAGAACATGGTCACACACACACACGGATACTGATAGCACACTGATACTGCTGGCCTAGATTAAATCGGAAGTCCCCATGAAAGGAGTTGAGGAAGGAGCTACTGACAGGAGGAGGAGTCTGAGGAGAAACCCACGCACAGCCACACACGTGGATAAACACACACATCCTGAGTATCAGTGAGTTCAATAAGAACAAGGGAGCAAATCAATGAAAGAAACATGCTGTTACAGATAATTATATTTATTTAGCCTCAAACTTGTTAAACTGGCAGGTAAAGAATAAACCTCCATTTAAAAACATTAGTGACTACTTGATAAAGAATTTTTACATCAGCTAACTCTTGTAAACTATGAACTGTGGACGTGTGCGTCAATACGGCAAGCCAATTGATCATATAATAGTTATATAATAGTTATTTAAAGACAAAAGAGTTGCTGCTGTGTACTTAACCAGTTAATTTCTATTGTGTTAGAGGAAATTATGTAATTTTATTGTCAATTTTAGATTGACTGGATCAAATTACTGAGGAGGCCATAGCCCCCCACAACCCCCCGCAAATTACGCCCTGAACTATAATTCAGTTCTTCTTGGTGTAAATTAATATTTTAGCTCTCCAAATGTCATTCTTTCATATACAGTATGTATTGGCTAAAACGAGCAAAACAAAAGCTCAAACCTGTAAGAATTAAAACAGTATCAACAACTTAAAATTATTAACAATGTAGCTAAAACATAAAGCCAACAGAAAGGCTAAATGTAGCTAAACAGAATGTAAAACCTAATATCTTGTAGATATATAGTATGTCAAATCTAAAATGAACAAAACAGTATCTAATATACAGTGGTGGGCACAGTTCCCCTAAAGCACTAATAGAGGAACTAATTTCCTGATTAGTGCTTTAGGGCTTTTTCTTATTTTAAAATTTTGTAGTGGATTTGCACTTGCTAAATGTATTGGCTAAATTTAAAAGCACTAACTGAGGTCTATAAATGTTATTGATCAACGTTAATGTTAACAGCTGAGGGTGAAAGCTGTCACACATCTTGTTCATATATGTCATTTATCCAACAGGTGACATATTTACAATATATGAACTTAAATAGAGCTGTGGAATGTCAATGATAAGTCTTAAGAGAGCAACATGATAATATGTGACTCATGTTGTCTGTTGAAGAATGTTCATGGGTTGACTGGGTTATTTTAGTGCTTTAAAATGAGCTTTTGCTAAAACTTTCAGTGCGTTAGTGCTTTAGAATTAGGGAACCTAAATATTTGAGTTAGTGTTTTACGGCTAGTGGAACTAATTTTTGGATTAGTGCTGCCCACCACTACTAATATATATAGGGGTTTGCTAAGCAATACCGTACTACAAATTAATGTTAGTAAAACAGTAACATAAACCAAGAGAAGAGCATCTAAAAGCTAAAATACAAACTCAAAGTTTTGTTTATCCATCGTTCATGGTAGTTGATGGTAAAAATATAATTCATTTTAAGATAAGTGAGAAAAAAAATGGTCAAAATATTGTTTCCAAACTTTGTGTTGGAACAGTTCAAGTTAGTCTTTCTGGACATTTCTATATTGCAGTAAATATGAAAGTCCCTAAAACAGAGGAGCTGTAAATTAATATTTTAGCTTTGTAAATGCCACTCTTTCTGTCCACAATTAACAATGTGGGAAAGTATTAGTTGTTCTCTGTTATAAGTGTATAGTTTAGAAGTGTAAGTCTATTTTATGTTAAAACGGCCTGCCATAACTTCATCTGTATATTTAAGTGTGGTCTGATTATATGTAAGACCAGCCTGCCAAAGATAGCAACTTATTTATAGATTAAGATAAGAGGAAGTGTTGCAGACAAACACGTTTGAAGTGTGTGAAGGTGTGTCACAGTCACACACACCCGGGTTTCCTCCGGTTTCATTACATCACCTCTTCATGACTCATGTTGTTGTTTTAACTTTTCTAAGTCCCTCCTATCGTCCTATAAAACGAGCTGAAGCTTAGGATGTCAGGTTCAAAACTTTTCACTGAGCGAGAAGAGTCGAAGTCAAACATGTGCTCAGAGTTCGAGTGCGGAGTTTGTTACAGGAGCTACAACGCGGGTCGCCGCTGCCCCCGGGAGCTGCACTGCTCACACAGCTTCTGTGAGAGCTGCCTCCGGCTCCTCAGCCGAGCCCCGGGCCCCGGCGAGGGCTCGCTCCCGGCCGCAGACAGCCTCGTTATCCGCTGCCCGCTCTGCCGACACCCCACCGTCCTCACCGCCGCCGCCGAGGGGAGCGTCCGAGCCGAGCTGAGGGTGGACGAGTCCGTCCTGGAGCGGCTGCTGGCCACCGGAGTCCTCGACCGAGAGGACGAACCGGAGGAGGAGGAGGAACAGGAGGCGGAGGTTCCGGAGGCTCCAGCCGAGGAGAGCGACTCCTCCGTGGGCAGCAGAGGTGGCAGGCTCCGGCGGAGCTGGAGGAAAGTTTGGAGGAGGATCAGAGGCAGGAGCTGTCACAGACAAGGTGAGCTGAGAGATGAATGTGAAATTATTATTATTATTATTATTATTATTATTATTATTATTATTATTATTATTAGGAATTTTACAACAGAACAGATATTTATCAGGTTAGGGTTAGTCCCTGTTTGTATGGGGCTCCTGATATGTCAAAAATATGTTCCTGCTGTCCTCGGATGTGCTGCCTTAGCATACAAATTCCTTATTATTTTAATTTTTAACAGGTTCATGAGACCATTCAATCAGTTATTTTGCCTAAATATTTGATTCATGATATGATACAATAACAGAACATTGCAGATTGATACATGTTAAAATGCAATATAATGTGATATAATATGATACATTATAAACTAATGTAATATAATATGATCTAATAAGTAGTTTATTCTGTCTTTAGTCAAGTTAGTTTTGGGTTCAGTGCTGTCCTGATAGTTAAAGTAATATCTACAGATTCAGGCATTTACACAAATGTGAGCCTTTATTAAAATTTGTATTTAATCTGACTTGTCTTCTTGTCTGTCCTCAGCCTGTATGAGCAATGACGAGTGGAGGACCCTGGCCATGATGTCCAGCTACATGTTCTGAGCACACAGACCCTTATATCCTGTATAATGTGACCTTATTTATGGTCAGAGTTTCACCCACTGACTGAAGAAGATGAAGATGATGAAAGCCTTGCTGGCAAGACATGGACACAAATGTTTGTTTTTGTTTTCTAGTGTTTAAATGACTAAATTATAAGAATTGCACTGCACTGCACCTGAACAAGGAATGCTTTAAAAGACTGTTAAGATTTTTTAAAAACTATTTATTGTTTCATAATATTTTTTTATTATTATTGTTATTGAACAAATAAACAAGTTCTCATTTTAAAGTTTGTAACTCTGTGTTGAATTTTATGAGTTTGTGTAAATCTAAAAATTAAAAAACGGTAGCTTAAAGTTTCGATCATAAAGAAAAACTAACAGTATCTGATGCAGTCTAACCAGAGAAATGCCTTTTTCTAAAACTGAATAAAAGCTAAAATTAGCAATACAGTAGCTAGAAATTAAAAATTAGCTAAAAGGTACCATATACTAGCAAAAGAGCCATTAAAAGCAGCAAGAACCTCCAACAGCTCAAACAAGCATTACTACAAAAGCTAAAATGAGCAAAACCACCGCTCAAACAGCAAAAGTGTCTAGATGCTAAATCCAAGTTAAATGTAACAAAAAGGTTTAGCAAAACAGCTAGAAACTTAACTGAGCAAAACCAAAAAGAGGCAAATGTCTTAGTTAAAAGCTCCTGGGAGCACCACCATAACTAAACTTAGAAAACTAGCTAAAATGAGGAAAACCATAGCTAAAACCTAAATTAGTAAAAATGTGGCTAAAAGCTAAATCCAACAAAACAGTTGATAAAAGCTAAATGTACAAACTATAGTTAAAAATTTAAATGAGTAAAGGCTGCAATTAGTAAACTGTAGTTAAATGCTAAATGCAGAATCCAAATGCTAAAAGAAACCAGAAAGAACAAAAATTTTGAACTTGCTTAAATAAAAAGAAGGTCTTTAAAGGAACTGAAGAGACTTCAGTGTTTGATGTGGGCAATCTTTGTAAATACAATTAAATAATTAAAAAAAATTTATGTCAGCAAGCTGTTGCCAATAAAACTAATACCTAAAAAATTTATTTGGATGAAACTAAGAAGATAAAAATAATGTTTAATTTTTGAAATACAACACATTTTTATTATTATTTATTTTATTTTATAATGTTTTTTTTTTCTAAAGGAAAATGAAAACTAACATTCCTGGCTGTTCTCACTGACAGAGACAGATAAAATAAACTTTTTTTCTTCTTCTATCTTTTTTATTGTGGTTGGCAAACAAAATAAGCTTTGTTCAGAAAGGGACTAAAGGAAGTAGGCTGGCTGCAGCCAGGTGAAGATGATTGCCTCCAATCAGCAGCAGAGCTGTGGAGCAGCTCCCTAAAAAACAAGGCCTGATGACATTACTGCACCTGACTTTAAGGTCTTTGGAAATTTAAACAAACCTGAGTGGAAGATGTCAGTCATATTAGGCAAGTTTCTTCTCAACTTGAGGTAAAAGACATATTTTGATGTTTTTTTTACACTTGACACACCATGTGAAACTCATTGGTGGTTGATCTTGAGCAGCAAACCTCTGGGTGTTTTATTTTTTTTTTCTGCAGACTCTTTGTGATGATCTGTGCAGCCATCATGTGTTCAAACACAGCAAAAGGTGAGACCTCTGTTTGGCTTAAAATATTGATTGGACAGGTATTAGTTACTTTTTTCCCCAGTAGTGTAGAACATGTATAATACAACCATAGGTTGTCTGAGCAATTTAAACAAGATTTTTTTTACTGAATTTATTTTAGCTTTTCATTAATATTGTTCATAGCTATTTAATATTATATAAAACAAATTTAAAGCAACAAAACATAATTTTAAACTGGCATACAATGTAAAACCTTAAAAAAACCATAAGATTGTATAATTCATTAAAGTGGTATATAAATATTTCTTCATTTTTAAAGTGCTCCCCTAATCAGTATTTCTTCTCCAACTGGAGGACAAAACAAATTTCCAATCTACACATTAATGTATGACTAAAAACTATCTGCAGCCGGATAACTATCTGAAACTTAAAGACTGAAAGTAAAGTCTTTGAGCAACAAAACAAACCTCTGGTAAGTACCTGACTCAACAGGATGACATCAGTTTATGACAGGCAGGGCCTACTCTTTGGAAAGCACCTTGTTGGTGCTAAAATACTAATTTGTGTCTGTGACAGGCCATAAGATACAAGCTAGCAAGCTAGGACTTTAGCTAAAAATTAGGTAAAGTCACAAGATACAGCAACTAGCTAAAATAGTTTACTTGCTAAGACTTCAGCTAAAAGCTTTTGCATCAGCACTGATATACTGGAAATCTTAAACATGTCTTTGTTTATCCTGCGGAGGAGAGAGACAGAAACATTCTGATTCTCTTCTTGTTTAAAGAAAATTATTACAACTGATCAGAAAATATAAAGTATAAGACTGTATCTGAAATTCAATTAATCAGTTCTCAAAAGTTTCTTCACTCGTTAGTGATTTTTCTATCAGGTAGCCGTGACCTAATAGCCTAGCTAGGGTTTTATTTATTTATTTAGATAACTAGGTAAAAGTTTGACTTTTTTTTTTTTTTGCTATGTTGTTTGTTGACACCGCTGGTTCCTTTCTTGAGCTTTGGAGCTTTTTAATGCCTGAATGATTTAATATGTCAACAGTTTAGTGGATTAAACAAACAAAACAAAATCAATTTATCAGAAAAGGGTCCGTTACTAGACTGGAAATGAGTGACCAAAGTCCCAAAGAAAAATATTTTAAAGAACTTCAGGAAAGCCCTGTTTAATTCTAAAAGTCTTGGTTTCTTGGAAAAAATATTTTCATGTCATCTATTAGAGTTGTTGCCAGTTATTTCAAGCTTGAAACATATTCCCAGTTTAATATGTTACCCCAAACATTTTGAAACTGAGCTAAAAATTAAAAATTTACTTTGCAGTTTTGGTATTTTATATGTTGTTTGCAGTAATCCTTATATATGTGAAACACTTTTTTTTTTTTTTTTTTGCAGGATTTTAATTATGTTTTTGTTCCTTTTGCAGCCCACCCAACAATGACACCGGGCTACATTCGACTGAAACTAAACGTTCTGAGACCACTAAATGATCCAAGTGGCCCACAAACTCCCCACTCTGTCGGTCTGCCATCCAAAGAAAGCGGAGTTCAAACTGATACAGGTGGAATTAGAGAGGCAGTGTCACTCATTAACCATCAATCTCCCCCTCAGTACACACAAGGCAGCTTTAGTTTCAGTCAAAACCATCAAGATAATAGACAGTCTCGGGTGAAGATAACCAAAGTTCAGAGCAGAGGAGTGACGCCAGCGAGCGGCACTTTCACCAGAAGCTCTCTACGTGATCAAAAGACCTTTGACGGTTGGTCGTCTGTAAAACACAATTATTCTCCCCCTCAGAAGGAAGAAAACATGAATTCAGTATATTTCCCCCAAAACAGGGACAGCAGATACACAAAGAAGTCTGAACACGATGAAAACATTTTTACCACAGACTCATCAAAGGTGGATGAAAATAAATCTTTGAGCAAATCTTTTCTCTTTCCATCCCAGACCAACAGACTCCAAAGAGCTCAACCCTTACCTTTGAGGGGGCGCTACAGTGACTACAAGGAGACGAATCAGCTTCCTGTGGTCAAAGCAGAGAGGGAGTTAAATGGGAAAAGCAATGCACTTGTTTTTAGAAGTGACACTGCGCCTCATGAAGCATCGATCGGCAACGAGATCCCCAGCCAAGAAAAGCAAACACCTGCCGTGGATTTCTCACAGAACCAACTCTCTGTGAGCAACAGGGAGATGCTGGGACACAGGAAGATTCTCTCATATCTTTTTAAGGACTCTCCAGGTTGGTTTAACGCAGCAACGAGTGACAAACAAGGAGAAGGAAGGATGGACGCTGCCAAAAGTAAGCAAAGCCCCTTTGATGTGCAAGAGAAAAACAGATTAGGTTTAGATTGGAAACGGTTAGCTACAACACAACCAGTTGAGCAAGACAATGGTGGTCGCAAAACGTTCGGTGGACGTCAAATCAGAAAATATCTGCCCCAACACACCACTACGTCTCCACCTCAAGCTGTTATCCAACCAGCTTCCGTAGAAGGCAAAAATCTGGAAAGTTTTGTCCCTACGGTTTCGTTGCGTTCTTGGGATAGCTACACAACCAGCAGCAAGACGTTTGTTCCAATGGACCGAGTCAATTCAAGTTCAAGAGAACTGAAACACAACTACCAACCAGGGCCGTCTATAAAGAGGATCAGTCGCCTTGGAGGGTTTACAAACTCTGTAAAGCCACCTGGTCCCTCTCCCTCAAACAAACCACATTTCCAACAATCCAGTCTTGATACAGGAATAAGACATCCATTTAGATTTACAAATATGCACCCCTATTTATCTCCCAAGTATAGCTTTGAACAGAAGGGAGCATCTGCACCAGTGAAACCTGAGAGGGCCGATGGTTCTTCACCTGCTCCGTCAATCCAAATCCCATCTGTTTCGACTCCAAGACCGTTCACCACAACCTTTAGGCCCTTCAGGCGTCCGCCGCCTAAAAGGGTCGCTGATGTGAACGAAACTGTCACAGAGAAACAATTCAAACTCTACAAGGGAATATTTGGTCTCAAAGGGTTTGGTGCTCAACCACTTGAGGGCGCCAAAGCTTTACCTCAAGAACCAAGCACTTCTACCAAGACTGGTTTCAAAGGTTTTCAGCTCAACAGCTTACAGACCTGGGAACCAAAACAAGTTCGAGTTCACAGACGGTACAACCAGGCTGGTGACACAGAACCAGGAAGACGTAGGGTCATCCCGGTCGATCCGAATGGAAGAGTCAGGGACGAGCTCAAACCAGTCCCCAGAACTCCACATGTTCCAGTTCTTAAACCTAAACCTGATGACCAGACCAATCTGATCCAAGACTTCCAGCTGCTGCTTCGGCCTGTTGCAAACCAAACTGCATGGGTTCAAAGCAAAACGAACTGGACACAAGCAGAGGAAAACAGAATTCAGGCGTCTAATGTGGCCTCTTCATCTTATCTGAGATCAGCAGGGCGCATCAAGATGGAACCGAGGTTGGAATCAAAGCCGAGCAAGGACAAAGTAAACAAATCTGTTGCAACAGCAAACCATATGAGCATGTTTAAAACCCCTACTAGCAGCAGAGTGAGGGGCATACGTGTGAAGCAAGCCAGCAGGACGCTCGATGGCTACAATACGATTAACGCAACCAGAAACATCGCTACGATCAGAGGCCCTGAAGGTAAAGCCATCACGTACGCCGACATCGTTGGAAGTGCTTCATTTAGTAGCATCACAGCTGTAAGTCAGTCACTGGTCACATTAACCGATATGGATTATTTCCCAAACATGAACGCAACAGAGCAAAATCCAGAGTGGACACTAAAACCTGATGATGATGATGAGGGAAACACAACTATGAGCCTTGAAGCAAATCACGAAACCTATCAGGAAGATTTCATAAGTGTAAAAAAAAACATATTTGGAAAAGACAAAGTGGAAATGTCTGATTTGTTCTTTGACAGTGAAGGAAGCGGGAGTGAGGGTTTGGATTTGTCTGAGGTTTCATCAACAGAAAGTGAAGCAGCTGGGAAACATCTGTTAGAGCTAGATTACCTCCAAAAATCTACCAGGGACATCTTTTTTAAGTCTGTGGCAAACTCCTATCTGGATCAGCAGTAAGAGATGTCCTGATGGTCGGAGCAAATCCAATAAAAGCTGGAAAATCACTTTGTTTTGTTCTTTGGATGACATCTGAACAACAACAAAAAAAAAGAACACTTGTATCTCTAGAACATCTGTGTGGTGGTCTAAAACTGAAAATCTCACATTTTTACATGTGGAACAGCATTTTTAATAAAACTTTTGTAATACGACAGTATGAGAATCTGACTCTAAAAATGTACTGAAGATCCCTTTTTAGGAAAGTATTAAGTTTTCAAACATGCTACGTTTCCATGTCTGGTGGTTAAACTCTACAATGCCTGCACTGTAATTCAGTATTTTAATATTTGGATTTTCCTCAGGTTGTGGTACAATGCCTTCAGTATTTTTAATGTGAGAAAAATACAAATGGAAAAAGTACTAAATTATAGTGCAGGCATAGTACCGGAGAAGATGGGTTATTTTTGGTGAACCATACAGGAAATATAGGGGCGACCCTGTTCCCTGATAGTCAAGATCCCTATATTATTATAATTCAGTATCTTTTAATGTTTTAAAAGACATTTGAAGGTCGAGTCTTTTTCAGATTTTTCCTTGAAATAAAAATGCAACTTTCAGATACGTTAGTTTATTTTTTATGCCAGACACTCCTTTTGTCCTTGACTTGTCCAGCTTAGTCATTGTTTCATGCTTACATTGCACATTTTACGTCATTTTTTCATGTATTAGAGGACATTTGAAAGGGGAGCCAAGCATCTTTCATGACTTTCATTATTAAATACCCCCCTGGAGAACAGAGGTATGGACCCAACCAGCTGAGGTTCGGCACTTCAGACCAGCTTTTATATTTTCCTGTTCAGTTCTGAAGCTGAGGGTCACACAAGGTGACCTATAAATCTTCAGAGTTCATTTTGACCCAAGAACAGAAAGAGGATTTACAGTGCAACAATAAAACATGCAGAGATGATAGACTTTTCGTTTAGTTGACACTCCACAAAGAACAATTAAAATAATTTATTAGAACATACAGGGTGATAAAGAAAAGCTGTAAAGGGTGAAGAACTTCACAGTGGCAGGTTGACAAATAATATTGTTCAACGCCACATTTCCTGTAAATGACGAGGCAGAGGTGTGTCAATGTTTTATTATTACTGCTGAACAAAATTAAATTACCCAGCTGACCCACATGTACCCATTTTCCTCTGGCAAATAAGAGGTGCAACAAGGCCGTCTTAGTGGGACTTTTGTCTCTTTATGATTTCAAATAAAAGGCATAATGAAGCAAGGTCAACGCTTTTTCTAAAACAATTGTATTCCCATTCCTCGTGTTCTCATTCCCATGCAGACAAGTGACTATTTAGTGTCCTGACACAGATTTCTCATCACCTCTTAAAGATCCTACATTGTGTTAGCCAACACAAAAAATCTATGTAGTTTTCACAGCTTTCAGACTAAAGTTTGGTGTGTTTGTATAAAAATCAACTTCAACATAAACAGCTATGGTGAGATGATCTGAGGTACAGAATAGGTTGAATGACTGGGAGATAAAGTTAAAGAGGCCAGACTGAGATGGTTTGGACATGATGGTAGGTTTATGGGTAGAAGGATGTTAGAAATGAAGAGGGGATATATGGAGGTAGTAACTAAATAACACTTAAATACCATTTCTATCATGTTTGCAATGTAACACACCCACAGTACTTACTGAGAGAAACAGACTGAAGCACTAATTGTTAAAAGGTAAGTGTTCATTATTTACTAGACATCCCTTTATGTCTCCATATTTTAGGGTTAAAGCTGCTAAAAGTAAGTCTCTGTGGGTAATGTTAGCATACCAGCTAGAATGATGAACCACATCCAACAGGATTAACTGTGGCCGCAAGAGGAAGTTGTCTGAAAGGGATGCTAACCCGGATTGTATCCAAAAAACATAAAACCACGGCAGCCCAAATCACGGCTGAATTAAATGTGCTCAACTCTCCTGTTTCCACCAGAACTGTCCATCAGGAGCTCCACAGGGTCAATATACACGGCCAGGCTGCTATAGCCAAACCTTTGGTCACATGTGTCAATGCCAAACATCAATTTCAATGGTGCAAGGAGGAGCGCAAATCTTGGGCTGTGGACAATGTGAAACATGAATTGTTCTCTGATGAGTCCATCTTCACCGTTTTCCCCACATCCAGGGGAGTTACTGTGTGGAGAAGCCCCAAAGAAGTGTACCACCCAGACTGTTGCATGTCCAGAGTGAAGCATAGGGGTGGAACAGTGAGGGTTTGGGCTGCCATATCATGACATTCCCTTGGCCCAATACATGTGCTAGATGGGCGCATCACTGTACTAGCGAAGTACTACCGAACCATTCTGAGATTGGTTTGATGAACAGGAAAGTGAAGTTGAACATCTCCCATGGCCTGCACAGTCACCAGATCACGAAATGTTTTCCTCCACCAGCATCATGTAGTGACCTGGATACTATCCTGTAAGAAGAATGGCTTAAAATCCCTCTGACCAATGTGCAGGACTTGTTTATGTCATTCCCAAGACAAATTGATGCTGTATTCACTGCAAAATATGGCCCTACACCATACTAATAAACTATTGTGGTTCAGGTGTTTCAGTTTCATTGTCAAACCTCTGTAGTTACTTTATTATGGTATAGAACTGAACTATAGGCCTGAAAAACACATAACATTGGCCCTTTAAAAAATAAAAACTGACTGGTGTGCTTTATTTTCCCCTGAAACATAAACTGTTTTGACGAATTGTAACTTAGCCATTTATCTGCATGTGTGTGAGTAAAACCTGCCTGCTGTGATACAGAGACCACATCAGGCCTTTAAAGACAACATGGCAGTGACTCAAAAAGATGCAGCTATGAACTTACAATAATTATACAGTAAAACTATAGAGGATGTGAATATATCCTTATTTAGAGTCTCAAAGATTTTTCTTTTCATAATAAGCTGTCATTTATCAGCTGCTCTGGTGCACATTGGCAGAACAGGTATGGCAAGTTGTTTTAGTATATAATCAAACTACATGCCTTGTTTTTTAAATACTAATAATCGTCAAAAGTTACATGTTTAGAAGTCAGATTTTAAAGTGAAAAATATCTAATTTAAAGTTTCTAATAGTAAAAACATTTATTGGATTGATTATATATGTATTGGTTATAGTTATATAATATATACAGTAAATTAAGAGTTAGCCGATTAGCGAAACTGTGCCCATCACAAAGAAAAAAACATTAAAAATTTCAAGTGCCAATAAATCCTTGTTTAAACTTTTCCCTCTTTGGCGCTCTGAAATTTGGAAAAACATCAGCATTTTTCTTGTGTTTTTCCAAAATCCCATTATTGACTATGAGAACTTTGTTGTGTTTTGGAAATTTTGTCTAGTTCATAGAGTACAGCTACCAAAAGTATTCCCAGTAACACCACACATTTTGATGTATAGCCTTAATGTTTTGTTTAGACTTTTGCTTTTT
>JAUBOC010000170.1:8879702-8901518 GCA_032275365.1 Anablepsoides cearensis | reverse complement strand
ATTATGTTTGCTTTATTAGTTCATTGTTCTCCATACATTTAAAAAAATAAAAACCAAATTAACATTTTAGTAAAAATATCTGAGGACCCCCAAGATATCTCTCGCGGACCCCTGGGGGTCCAGGGACCCCAGTTTGAGAACCGCTTCCAGTAAACTATGTTTCCTCCAACTTTAAGTCCGCTAACAGCTAACTAACAAGCTAACATCAACAGTTTACGCGTCAGTCCCACCAGTCTTCAGCTGAACGGAGACAGAGACGTGTGACAGCAGGGTTGACAGATTGGACTGACTGTTTCCAGCCCAAATGCAACGTAAAACCCGCCCAACCACAAAAAAAACAGTCCAAACCTCAACCTCTGACTGCGTGCAGTATAAAAAAAGCTTAGATTACTGACAGCCTACACATGTGCATATTATACTAATAAAAATTACACCATTATCACACATCTGCATTGAATCAGTATTTACATTTTTTGTAGCTCTGAAAAGACAGCGTTAGAGAGAGAGACACTCATCTTTAGAATGAAAACTTGTAAAGAAGCAGCTGGGGGTTAGTAACATGTTTGCTGCAAGCATATGCATGAGAAAAGTCAACTAATATCCCTAGTTTTGCAAAAGGTCCTCAGATTCTCAGAAACCCAGTCTCCTCTCTTTGATGGGTTTACAGTTGATATTACCAATACCATTTTGTAGTGACACTTGATATTTTGATATAATTTCTTTTATTTTTTTCCAGCCCAACGTGTTCAACAGAAGCCTAATTGGGCAGAAACCAGCCCAATCTGGCAACACTGTGAGCTAGTCGTCTTTGCAGTTAGCGATTAGCTGTTAGTGAGTAGTAAGTAGTAAGTTAGCTTCCACAAATTATAGTTGGCGAATTATGAGTTAGTGAAGCTAACTTTTCGGTTAACTGTGCTAGAAGCTGATGGGAAAGTGGTCCCATTAGTTCTTCAAATTCACCTCGTTTAAATACAAAAATTCTTGCTAATGTCTAGGGTTTATATTAGGGATGCACCTATATGAAAATTTCAGCAGATATCGATATGAAATATAATCATTGCCGTTATGGCCGATTAGGGGTGTAACGATACATCGATCTATATCGATATGAATGGCTCATGATTCAGTTATATCGTGGCAAAATGAAAATCCTGATCTATATCGTCATCATAGTCTGGATGAGAATCGATATCTTATGCCCATCTAACACAGTCATTGTGTTAGATGGACAGATGATATCGCATTATATCGATTGCTGACTTGTGAATTGAATTGAATCGAAATCGTATCGTGACAGACTTTATGGTATCGAGAAATATCGAATCGTCATCTGAACATATCGATGTAATATCGTATCGTGATAAAGCTGGTGATTTACACTCCTATGGCCGATAACTGATATTTACTGATATTACACAAACACATAAATTACATTATACATATACACACAAACACACTTAAAAATGTAACGACCAGACCTCTGACATGACTCTACTTCAGTTATTCCTGGCTGCGCAGCATCAATATCCCCATCATGATCAAACAGATGCTGTTTAACCAATCATCTCGACCCAAAACAGAAACTAAAAAGTGGGAAATCAACATCAGACGTTAATATTGGCCCAGTTTTACATATTGGACCAATACCAATATTAATACCAACACATTGTGCATCCCTGGTTTAAATGTATGTGCATGCGTCTCTGTTAGCAAAATATCCCATGTAGGTGGACCTACAACTGATGACACTTTTGGGACAACACATTTCAAGATGGCTGCCGCAATTTAATTATGTTAACAAACTCATAAATGGCTGTAACTCTGTCCGTTTTATAGCTTTTGAGCTAAAATTGGACGTGGTAGTAGCTTAGAGTCATTCACATCACATGAAATGATCCCAACTCACAGCGTCACGTTACAAATGACAAACATGGCTACGACTCTGTCATTCCTCAAAATCATCTCCAGTTGATCTTCATTTAAAACCACGAAACAAAGGACGACAGGCGTCATGCGTTGCTCTTTGAATCGACTCGTTTTTGTTTGTTTTGGCCAAAGTACGTGCAGATTTCATGTTATAAAAGAAGCACGTTGCTTTTAATGAAAAAGTGGTTTTTGTATTACACAAACAACGCCACCCCCCTTTTTTTTAGTTTCTTGGCGCAACATGACCTCGAAAAGCAGCGTTCTCTCTTTCCAAATAAACCAACTCTGACCACAAACATCTGGTCTGACTGACACGTTTCACATCAGAACCAGCTGAACACGAAATCCAACACAAATTATCCACCCATCAGTAACGCCATTAGGTGCGCCGGGTTCCCCCTGCCACTCACCTCGTTGCCATGGTTTTGGAGGAATTCCACTTCCTGTTGGGAGAACGTGGTCATGGAGATGGACTTGACTCTGTGGGGAGGGTTGAGGCCTCTCCTGGGACACAGAGGAGACATGTGGAGAAATAAGGGAGGGGAAGAGACAAAACCAGGTGGGAAGAGGGAATAACCTGACAGGTGACGTGTATTTCAGGGGGGCGGATTTGTTGTGTGTGTTGTGGTGTGTGTGTGTGTGTGGGGGGGGGGGGATATATCCTCCTACTGTCGCCATGCTGGGTGGGGTGGACATAAAAGTGGGACACTGCTGTGTGAGATTGCGCAATAAGGTCACCACAAACAACCCGTCTTCCTGAAGAGGAGTGCTGGGGGCTGAGCATGCAGAACAACACACTGTCACACACACACACACACACACACAACTGGAGAAGGTCCTGGAGAGAGAAAAGGAGAAGGAGCGTGTCAAACCTGCACCATCATGACGGGATAAATCAGGGCTGGAAAAGTGGCGTTTAGGAAGCTGAGGGAGGAGACAGAGGCAGACACTGCGTAAATTAATGTGCGCACACACATCCCGGGGCTGATGCACCAGCCTTCCCTCCTCCTCCTCCTGCTCCTGTTGACGTGGGGGAAATCAAAATATTACCCTGCACATTTCGGTCCACACGCCGCTGCAACCTCGGGCCTGATCTCTCACTCTGTCTGTCCATCACCCCCTTGTTTATTTGTTTGCTTTTTTTGTACTCACAGCATTCCGGAGCACGACGTGCAGACGAAGCTGCCCACCGTGATGTCCGTGTACGTCACCCCGGGCTGGTTGCACTCGAAGCAGTGTTTGTTTACCCCGGACTGGGCCAGCTCCCGGACCTTGCGGGCGCAGATTTCTTGGTTGTCCCGGTGCTTTCGGTTCGACATTTTATCCTGGACCGGTGCCTGAGAGATGGACAGACGGGCCCAGCCCACCCCCCAGCCCGGTAACACCTCCTCTGTCCTCCTCCTTCTTCTTCTCCTCCTCCTCCTCCCAGGATTTGCGCCGCGTTTACTACACGGAGTGGCTCGCGCCCGCTTTATTTTGGAAACGTTGCTTACTATGCGGCTTCACGTTAATGCCTGCGCCGAGGGGGCGGAGCGTCAAGTTACACGGAGAGACGCCGGAAGTGCGTCAGGAGTCCTTCAAAATAAAGCTCAGCAACAAGAAACAAGTTTTAAGTCTGTCAGAAAGATATAAATAGTAACATAACCTCAGTCATAGAGTGTGGAGCACTGATAAAGAGGTAAATATTTACATACAGACTATCACTGTGCTAATGGTTAGCCTAAGGCTAATTGCTAGCAAAGGGCCTGTTTTTTTTTTTTTTTGGGGGGGGGAGAGGGGGGGGGGAGGGGGTTTGCTTTTCAGGATAAAAAAAAAACTCAAAAATTCAAATGTTTCACACATGATCCTAAATTTTATGCTAGTTCATAAATTTGACAGAGTTTTACAGGATTTACATACTCAGAGAATTTCACATGAAATAAAAAAAAAGTTGCACACACACATAATCCCACAGGTTTTACAAGTTATTTTAAAGTTCACACATAAAATCCCACAGATATTTCACGTTATTTTAAAGTTTTCACGTGTAATCCCACATGTTTTACATGCATTGTTGTAGTTTTCACGTGTAATACAACAGATTTTTGCTTATTTTATCATTTTAATGTATAATCCAACATTTTAAGTGCAGTTTTATAGTTTTTACCTGTTATTCAATGGGTTTCACTTAATATGTTTGGCATATATATTTGTGTCTGTAGCAGAATTGGTTTGTTTACTTTGATGTCTTCTTGGCTGTAACTGAATTACAGAATTGGACATAATCATTATAATAATAGGACTGTACTTAAGAAGTATTTGTATTTCATGAATTATATTATTGCATTTGACCGCAGCCCTCGGATAGATTTTCACTTTGGAGAAAATGTTTGGGCAGCCTTGATATATGTGAACTGAAACAGCTAGACTAGTGCATCCTAAATTAGACATAAATTAATTATTTTAATACAACATAGTTATTTCTGCATTTCTTTGGAGGGAGGTCACTTCCTAATAAATGTCATTGCAGAAAATTTAACTTAAATCAATACTTTTACTTTTAATACTTTTAATACTTAGTTTTGATGTCATGTCATGTGAGTATTTTATCATAGTTTGATGTGAGGTCATGATTTGATCCCCTTCAGATCAAATGGTCTTACAGTGAAGACTAATCTCCTGGTGTCCTCTTCTTTTTATAGAGGTTTTGTTTAAAACGTGCTGTTTTACAGTATTATTTAAGACATATAATTCTGTTGCTCTGCACGGTTTAATCTCTGGGATTTTTCTGCTCTGTATTCCTTTTGTAATAAATAGGTAAAGACCAAGAAACTGGATTTTACTGTCTCCATTTACTGCCTTAATTGTCAGTGATGACCTCTGCTTCATCAAATCATCTTGCACAGTCCTCTAAAGCAGAGATTCACAAACTTCTGAAAACAAACAAACAAGTAAAAAAATAAAATAAAAAAATCCTCATATAGGCTACAGGCTCTTTTTTTGATGATCAGATCAGCTCTGTTTTACAAAAAAATACGCCTTTACTTTGAAAATCTTCCCGGATATTGCGTGACATATTCGTTGTGTATTTGGACTTGGACAGACGCTTGGGAGATCTCCTGTCAAAGACAAACATGAACCGATGAACCCATCGAACAGCCAAGTTTCACAAAACAAGCATTCAGTGACCTGTCGGAGGGACAGGTCCTGAGGATGGTGCGCTCTCTGCGCGCGCCTTTTACGCACACGCAACTCACCAGTCCTGAGCGCGTTGAAAGGCGCACCAGCTCTGTCAGGTGTCACACCTGAGGAGATTAAAGATTTAGTGAGTAATGTGTAATTATACATTGAACATAAAGGTGTGTTTCTTGTCTGGAACGCTTCCGGTTTTATTTCTGTGTTTTTGTCTTTCTGTTTTGAGCACCTGTTTGGCGAAATTTCAAACATGCCGCAACAAACCACTTAACCCTAAGATACCAGATCTTTTTTTTTGTTTATTTTGGTAAAGCACCATAGCAACGACAAATCTAACTACACCCTTTCCGTGGCGCCCGGAGAGAGAGAGAGAGAGAGGGGGGGGGGGGGGTAACAGAAACTATGCTGAGGCGGTCCGTGAACGCGTCATCATGTTGTGATCCTGCAGATGTTGAATGAAAACGATTATCTGGGATTATCTGGACCAACGGGATGCAAGTAAAACAACAAAACATCCAGAGCAGTGTCAGTGTTTTCAGATGAGTTAAAAATCAGTTTATATCTGCAGTTCTAGAATCTGAACACCAGAGGGAGCCAAACTGATTGATGTGCGTGGATAAACACGGGTTATTCAAGTCTATGTTGATAGATAGTCACGCTGGTTCTTACAGAGGGCTGCAAAATTTATCATAACACAACTTAACATGATTCAAGATGGCTGCCACAGCTAATCAATCCCATAAAGCCAAGAAATGACTACAATGCATGTCTGTAGCACTCAGAGTGTTAGGAATGGCTCCCAGCTACTACCATACCAAAACATAAGTCAACATCTATAAAATTGATTTAAGTTATAGTTATTTTTTGTGTTTAATGCAGTGAATTATCTGGTCAATTACCTTTCATTGAATTATTTAGACACCTCAAACAAATTTTTGTTGGGATTTCCCAACAGTATGGCACAGCAAAGACAAATGGTCAATTTCAATGGAAATTAAAAATATCATTTTAGAAGTATTACCTATTAGAAAACACACACACACACACACACACACACACACACATATATATATATATATACATACTGTGTGTGTGTGTGTGTGTGTGTGTGTGTGTGTGTGTGTGTGTGTGTGTGTGTGTGTGTGTGTGTGTGTGTGTTATAGTTATGGAAAAATCACTGGTAATATATGGTGTAGCTCCTGATCTAATATATAGAGTAATAGCTTCAAAGCTAGTGGTATATTGTGTTTACACTTTATAGCTTAAATGTTTGCTTTTTGTGTATTAGGCTCAAGTGCCACCTATCATCATGATCATTCCCAGAATGCATTGCATTAGTACAATGTGCAACCAGATCCCTTTAAAAAAAATTTGGTCAGTTTGGCACACAAAACCACACTTTTTTTTTTTTTTTTTTTTGTGGCAGTGTGCTTCCATACCTTTGAATCTTTGGGATACATCAATCTGTGAACAGGTTTTTAACAACAACAAGTTACCAACATTTATATTATATTATATTTATTATTTTGGCGTCAGGGTGCTTCCATACATTTGAATCTTTGGGAGTGATCAACCTGCGAACAGGTTTTTAACAACAACAACAAGTCACCAGACAAGAATCCACACCCAGCTCTGTACACGTGAAGCTCACACGGGTCATTAAAGCTGAAGAGTTTAAAACTCAAACACACAGCAAGTGTATACGGAAAACAAAACTGCTAAAAGGAGTGGAAACATACAACTCAGAACCTGCTGTGTGTAATTATTAAAGCAAATAAATGTCTGTAAAGTCATATAAAGCAGGCTGGAGGAGTTAGAATAAGAAATATTGAAGGGTTTGAATAACCTTTCATTCTGTTCTGCTTCTAAAACCACAACTTGCTTTGACTGACAAACCCGGAAGTGGTGAGGAGAGTGATGCGCAGAGGGGTTGGTCCTTCAGTGTGTGTGTGTGTTTAACAAACTGAGTTCTTACTTACTCACTGGGAAGTCTACATCCGACAACTCTCCCTCACACCGCCTTTAATTTAATTTTTACTCATATTTATCTGTTAAGAGTTTATTATTATTCTCGAAGAAACTTGGAGAGCAGTTTGTTTTCTGCAGCATCATCCCGGCGGAAGCAGAGAGAGGACGTTTGTTCTTTTTCTTTTGACAGAAGAAGATGGTAATAACGCCACGAACAGCCCCTGCCTTCACTCAGGAGTGGTGACAAGTTATCTCCGGACACGGGTGCGCGCGAGAAACCGGGCTGAGGACCGAAGCTGAACGGGGACTATTTTGTGCCGAGGAGGAACACAAAATAAACTTTTTGTGCCACAACCATGAACCAACTGGCCCAGGCGGAGCGCTGAAATCGAGAAACAAACAAAAAAACAATTGAATTTCTAAGCAGCCCTGCTCCGGTTTAAAGTGAGGTTTCAGGCAGATAACTGGTGTGTCGTCGTGCTGGACTGAAGGCAGGGAGGGATGACGGTGAAGCTGGACTTTGAGGAGTGTTTGAAAGACTCTCCGCGCTTCAGGTAAGAGCCTCACCTGCTCCTAATTCTTCCTGATGATGTAGGGAGAAATACACAACAGCAAAACCACCTTCAGTTTTAGCTTTAGAAGAAAAACAGAGAAGAAATAGTTTTTTTTTTTTTTTTGCTGAATAATAATAAAAAAAGGACTTGAGAATGCTTTAAAAGTGTGAATAAATCCCAACATATTTATTTTTAGTGTTCATCACTCTTAATTTAGAATTGGAATAAAGTTTATTACTAAGCTTTGCTGAGTGGAACTTCCTGGTTTATTGCAGAAACGCAAATGTTTAGACATAATTTAAACTGCAGTTTTCTATCATGGATAAGAAATCTCTTACCTGCTGCAGATGACTCTTTAAATCACATTGACTCTGACTGGACTGGTGAGCTAATGGCTAGCTGTAATGTGTAATGACATTCCTGCTGGAAGTGCTACAGCTAGCTGCTGCCGCCACAGTTATATACAACTGTAACAGCTTTAAAGGTTTTGAGATTAAAGCTGTTGTCCTTGGCTCCACTCTGACTAGCCATTAGCTCATCAGTCTGGACAAAATTCAACTTTATTTCTTCAAATTGAGGTCGTTCAGGGAGCTATCTATACAACAGGTCCAATATGGACGTCGTACATGTCAACCCCTTCGTTTAAAATTTCCAGTCTACTTTTTTTAACACATCTACTTAAAAATAAATAAATATAAACAACACAGAGCAACCTAGCATCTGTTTCTGTCATTGTCTTTTATTTTGAAGGGATAATAAAGTAGAAACTGTGGTCATGGGTGACTCAGGCGTTTAGCCAGCATAAGGATGCCCTGTTATTTTCGTATACTCTATATAAATTTTGTAAGCTTCCTTAAACTTCGAAGCGGCGTAGAGGTGACTGCAAATACTTTATGAAGCCAGAGGAAGCTACATAAAGAATAAATGGTGGATAAAGGAGGTGGGTTACAGCTTCAGTAGCTGTCGTTGTGTCCCTTACGTAAATTTTGTAAACTTCCATAAGCTGAACAAAAGTGTCCACACCTTCTTCTAAAATCTTACCTAAAAGCCTGGTCAGACTGTAATTATTACCCCCACCCCCCTCGGTTTATCAGACAGGTGAAAACAAAGTAAAGACTTAGCAGCAGCACATGTCTCTGTACCTGAAGCCTTTGATTCTGATTCATCAGTGAGGTTTTCCAGCTGCAGGACTTTAACTTTTATCAAAGCTCAGATTAGCATTTCCTAAAACGTTTTCTCTGCTTTTCAACAGTTTGCTGTTGTATTAATACTACATTAATACTAATGCTGTATTAAACAGCCCTGCACGAGTTCTTGCTTCAGTCTTTTGTCATGCTTCTCGTGCTCAGCTCCTTGTAAGAAGCACCATTTATCAAGATGGTGTTAAGTTTGCTGCAGTGGCTGCTAGTCAGAGTGACTGTCTTGAAGTTCTCTAAAACCCTGCTTGTCATTTTTAGCAATTATGCTTAAAACGAACATATATGACATTGTAAATTTTTTAATCAGGTCAAAGTTGCCTAAAGACAACCAGAGAGTTGCATCTGTCTACTTAACTAGTTAATTTCTATTGGTTTTGAGCAAATCGTGTAATTTTATTGGTGGTGGGGTTATATTGACTGGATTAAATTACGCCCATGACTTACTGTAGATCAAACAGTAAGGGAATCTGTATAGTTCCTAACATTTCCCCACTTCAAAAAAGTTTGAACTGCTCCTTTAACGCATTAAAAAAAAAAGACGTTATTTTTCTTTCAACATCAGCATCTGGTGCAATCTGAAGGGAAGTGTCAGTAAGCTGAATTTGCAAACAGCTCTAGACCTTTGGGTGTCACCCCCTCCTCCTCCCCTCCGCACAGGGGTTTTGGCACGGGGCCTGAGTCACACCAACTGGCATCCTCCTCTTTCAGCTGAGTTGCGTCCACCATCATTCGCCTCTTCTTCCTCTTCCTCTTCTGCTGTCTTCACGAGGCTCACGCAGAGGTGGAAAGTCTGAGAGGAGAGGACCGACTCGGGCTCTGAAAGGTGTCAATAAAAGGATCAAAGAGCAAATCTGTGGGGGAGCGGGGGGGCACTGTTGTAACAACTTTGGTCAACCGCTCAGATGTGCTGCTTCTTGTTGCTAGGTAACGGTGTGGTGGGAGGGCAGCAGGAAGTGAGGCGAGATGTGCCGAGGTGATCAACAGGAGACAGGAAGTGTGTTTTCTGTGGGGAGAACCGTGGCGGAAACTCGACTTTAGCGCCGACTTAATTTGTTTCCTCGCTCAGGCTGAGAGAAATCATCCCTTCGCTCGCCTCCTTTCCTCCTTTCCTCCTTTCCTTCACTCGACCTATCTGGTCGTGTTTCAGAAGGACGTGACCTCAGACTCTGAATCGCAAACACAAACAGCTTCTGTGTCCCTCTCCTCTTCTGCACTCAGCCTCACGGTTTGACTGTTTTCTGTCTGTACTGTCGGTGGAAGGCGGCGGAAACCACTGAGCTGCTGCTAAGAGACAACAGGCACTAACAAAAACCCCGGCCTAAAAGCAGCCACACACACACAGGACGTCTGACATGCTCTGCTCTACCGTTATAAGTGTGTCAAATCTAGACCCAAAAACATTCAAACTAAACAGCTCTGCAAAATATGACAAAGCTTTGCTGAAACCCAAAGGAATGTTTTAAATTCTGTCGAAGGTTGCAAAGTCTTTAAACATAACAAAGACGTCACGCTGAATTACTCTGAAGTGAGTATGGAGACGTGCCAGAGGCCAAAAATAACAGCTTTATTGTAGTTTGAGTCATACTTTTTATAAGACATCATTAAAAACACTGCATGTTCTCCATGTTCTTACTCAGCAAGAAAATAAAGTTTTATCAAATTAGTGAATAATAAAATGTGAAACATTTAACTGAAACCAATGAGATTCACTTTAGTGTTTTTTATGAAGTAATTCTTTTCATTTTTTACCTTGTTTTCTATTATTGAAACATAAATAGTGTGAACACTGTTGTATTTTATTTTAGCTTTTTATAGATAAAACATTCATTTGTTCAGTTATTTCAAAACATTGCTCCCTGAAATCTGCTTCAGCAAACTTTATGTCTGCTGCTTTTAGCTGTCGTTCTGCTACTTTTAGCATTTAGCTAGTGTTTCACTACTTTTCACTATTCATTCATTACTATTTGTTTTCAGCTGCTGTTGTACTTTAAACTTTTAGCTATCCGTTTGCTACTTTTTGCTTTTAGATACTATCGTACTTTTAACTTTTACTTGCATTTAGCAACTAATAGCTTTTAGCTATTTTTTCTCTACCAATTGCTTTTAGCTATTTTTGTATTTTAAACTTTTACCTAGCCCTTTGCTGCTATTAACTTCTAGCTATTTTCTTTGCTACTTATACCTAGTATTTGGTTATTTTTGCTTTTAGCTACTGTTGTACTTCTAACTTTTAGCTAAACTTTTGCTACGATTACCTTTTAGCTAGCGTTTAACTAGATTTCTCTTTTGTTTTGTTCATAATTACCTTTTAGCTTCTTTTGTTCTTTTAACTTTTAGTCTTGCTACTTTTAACTAGATTTTTGCTATTAGCTAGTGTTGTACTTTTAACTTCTGGCTAGTATTTTACTACTTTTAGCTAGTCTTTCACTACTAATTGTTTTCAGCTACTGTTGTACTTTTAACTTTAAGCTAGCCGTTTGCTACTTTTTGATTTTAGCTAATTCTTTTAATTATTTTTTTTACTTTATTGCTACTTTTTGATTTTAGCTAATTCTTTTAATTTTTTTTAACTTTATTGCTACTTTTTGATTTTAGCTAATTTATTTTTATTTTTTTTACTTTAAACACACAGTTTATCACACAGAAACTGACACAAAAAAACAGAAAATGATATTGATAAAAACAAAACTTGAATCACTTTAGTTTTATATTTACAATAATTTACAACATCTAAAAAAGTATGAAATAAAAATTTCATTCTATACAAGCCAGTTCAGTTCACAAGAGATCTAGATTCAGTAAAATTATACTAGTTATAATTCAATCAGTCAGTTTATTTCAGACTGAGAATTAGGTTGTCAAACCAGCAGATTGTGTTTCATCTTCATGTTGATATAATCTGCAGAAACAGGCGCGAGGCGGTGGGCGACAGTGGAGAGGAATGACTCTGATCCAACATGAGGATGTTTCAGCTATCTGCCTCTGTTTGCTTTTTAAATGATACAAAACGAAAGCCGCAACATAAAATAACAGTCAGGGTGTAACATCAGGCCCAAGTCACTGTTCAACACAAAGATCACAACTGCCTGGTTTAATGAGCTGCTATTTATTTAACAACCAACAAAACTTAGTCCTCAGTTGGTATCCATGTTTCTGTTGTTCACACAATAAACTTCCTTATATCACATAGAAGTATTTTATTTTTAACTAATAAAAACTTTAATAAAATAAAAAATGTAATAAGTGAGTCGTTAAGTTGTTACTAATAGTTGTGACCTTTTTTGTTTGTCAGAGCGGAGATCGAGGTGGTCCAGAATGATGTGATTGAACTTGAGACTCGATTGGAAAAGGTAGGGGACACACACACACACACGCACACCTACACACACACACACCTACACACAGACACACACAGGTATCGGCCATGCAGTGAAGTGAGATGCAGACGTTGGTCGTTGAGGGAAGGTTTACCTGAACTGAGCAGGAAGTAGCTGCTGGTGCTGCTTCCTCATCATTGTCCTCTGATGAGAGAACTGAACCTTGTTCTGCTTCAGTGACAGAACTTTTTGTTGTTGTTTTTTTTTCTCAGACGCATGTTTGTAATCATATTGGCTACAGTTTCAGATCTATTTAACCTACACACAGATGAGTCACATGCTGCGTTTCTGTTCCCTGATCAGACCCATTAAATCAAAACGTCACAGTTTACGACTCTGAACGTCAGATTTTGTGCATAAAAAAAAAACACCTGCAAGGCTTACTGAGTGATTTATGTTCTGCAGAAAGAGAGAAAAGTGGGCCAAGTGGGGTTTTAAAACTCTCCTTTTCTCTTGATTCAAGTGTTTGTGTTTTGCAGCAGAACTTTTAGCTCACCGTCGAAGAAAAAGAAACAAAAGCTGACATGAGCTGCTTTTTGATGAGATTAGGTCGTGTTGTGTTTCTCTTGTTGCTCTTTTTCTGTTTTCCATGGCATCGTGCTGTAACATGACTGATCTGCTCAGATAAAATGTGACTCTTTTTTTTTTTTTTTTTTCCCCTTGGCATAATGTGTGTGAGAAAAACTATCTGCCGTTACAGAAACTTCCAGTATTTTACTTTCAGGTCACAAAAACGTCTTGGTAAAACAACATTATTTGTGACTCGTTCTGTCAAAGGAGTCACAATGAGAAGCACTTTGCTAATGACATTATTATTATTATTATTATTATTATTATTATTATTATTGTTGTTATTGTTATTGTTGTTATTATTATTATTTTATTTTTTTATTCATTTTATTATTTTTTTTCCATCTCAAAAGTTTCAAAGTGAGACATAGTTTGTTGAAACCTGGCAACAAGTTTGTTTTGTTTATAAAAGCCCCAATTTGAAAGCTCACTGATTGGTCAGGAGTGATGTCATCAGTAATTCCAGTCCTATACTTAAAAAGGTGCATTCCCTCAAAATGTACAAAAATACCAAATATTAAACGAAGGGATTTCCCAGTGCTGTAGCAGCTGGCAGAGAATAGTCATGCATGCATTTCAAATTAAATGAAGTAACGATAAAATGAGAACTTCATCCCTTGAATTCAAAAAAACTTTATTGATCCAAAGGGAAAATACAGTCATGTTTTTCATCAGGTTGTTCAACTCGTTGACAGATATTTGCCGTTTTCACTGCAAGCATTTTGACATGCCAAGACATGAAAACCCCATTAGTTATTAATAACAAGCAGCTAATAAACATAATAATAAAATTTATTGAAATATAGAAAACTGTTTCAGCATCTTAAATAGCCAAAACTAGAACCTTGATACTAAAGCAGCTAATTGAAAATTAGCCATACATGCTATCATTTTTTGCATTGTGACGTCAAAATGCTTATTGTGTTTTTTGTTTTCACTGTTTAAGGAGTCCATAATAAAGATTTATAGAGATTTGTTTGTTATAATTAGAGCCCTTTAAATAGTACTTATTGAGGATCATTTAGTCTCTGATGTAAAGGAAATTTACTCAAGTTAAAAACATGGAAGACCTTTTCTAAACGTCAGATATTCAGAACAGCAGCAGGACTTGTCTGTGATGTAAATAAACACAGGTGGAACTGCTGAGTTATTTATAGGGGGAGAAGTTGTGTAAATGTTGCTGAACGGTTACTACTGTGGTCACAAATACCTTTTATTTCTACAACTATCAGTTTTTCTCTGCCTGCTTTGACCTGAACGGGGTCGCAGTTCACATCGAAACCGAAGAGGTCGGTCTAGTCCAGGGGTTGGCAAACCTGGTCCTCGAGGTCCGCCATCCTGCAAATGTTTTACTTGTTTCTCTGCTTGAACACATCTGATCCGATGGTTGAATCACCTCTTCATGTTCTGCAGAAGCCTGAGAACAACATGCAGGATAGTAGTCCTCAAGGACCAGGATTACACAGCCCTGGTCTAGTCTAGTCAGAACAGTCAGTTATATTACAGTTAGCTGAGTTTGCCAACTTTGTTTGTGTATTAGTTTGCTAGCATTAGCTTCAACTGCTATCAGTATGCTAGCTGGTGCATGATAGCACTGACTTTTTTACAGTTAGTATGGCTCAGTGTCAGTAATCTGCAGTGCATTGTGGTCCAGATTCAAGCCTACTCACACTTAGTTTAAACCTCATGGCCCCTGTTGTTTTATCCAACCCCAATGGTTTCAGGTTTGGCTTTTTGTTTTCGATGGATTTAGTTCAGTCTTTTCCTTGACAGCTGGACAACTTTAAAGCCAATAAAATTAAGTCAGAATTTTTCAGTAAACTTTGATTTTGGTGTGGCAAGAGCAACACAGAATTTACTTTAAGGATCTTTTTCTGTTTTCTCTTCTTTGATTAAGTGTAATAATTAGATTTTGAGTGAGTTTGAGTGATAAAGCATATGTTTAAGAATATAAATGAAAGAGTTGTTGGTAGAGAGTAAGGCCTAAGAAATTAACGCTATTTGTGTGTCTTTCTAAATTCAGTATTTTTTTCATGTGTTAGATTATGTATTTTTAAATGCTACATACAATATAATTTGAAAAAGGTCATTTTTATTTCTAATTTGTTAAAGCATTTCTTCAATAAATTATGACAGAGATTGGCCTTTGGCTTGGACCAATGGTTGAATTTTGACCCTCTTGTGTAACAGTTTGACACATCTGCATGTTTCAGCTGTTCTCTGCAGATATTCTGACGTTCGACATCATTGTATATTGAGGATGCTTTGCTATCATAATGTAAAGTACCAATAAAACAAACTTATATGTTATTACTAATTATTACAAACTAATTACAAACTATTACTATATTACAAACTGTTGTGTTTGTGAATAAGAGTCAATAGAAAAGCAAGTGTAAAGGACCAAAAGACTTGAGTTGAACGTTGATTTTTGAATACAGGAAAAAGCTATGAATTATTAATACATTTAAAAATTTTGCATATGGTCCTCGATTTTACACAGACACATTAATATCTGTATAAAAATTGAATCTCTGATTTAGGATTTACCTTCAGATTTTATTTTCTCTGGGCCAAAATGAGTCGACCTTTGGATCAACCGTTTCCTGCATGTAAGATGCGTGTTTATGGTGTTCAGGTGTTGAATCTGTTCTTCCATGTTTGTGTCTTTCAGCTCGTGAAACAATGTCAGGCCATGTTGGATGCAGGCAGAGCCTATTGTCAGACCAGCAAGAGCTTCGTCAGCGGCCTCCGGGAGCTGGGATACCAGTGCTCCAGGGACCAGATGATGGAGGTGAAATAAAACTCCTCAGTTATTTATGCATTCATTTTTTTCATGTTGTGTAAAACCTGTGGAATATATGTTTTTAGATGCTATAGCTTCATAATTATATGTTTTGGATGTTCTTTTAAGTGTTGATAAGAAGTCACATTTATTGGTTGAAGATATCTCTTTGACTGACCTCCATTTAAAGAAATCCAAGCCAAAACTGATACATGAGGGTGATTTAGACCCACTGACCAGACTGATGAGCTAACAGCTAGTTTTTGAAGAGCCGAGATGAAGTGGAATGTTGTCTTGAAACAACTCCAGTCTGAAAATGTTCCATCGGTTCATGCAGACTTTAAATTATAGACCTTTACGTTGACGTCATTTTCACTCCACACCTTTTTTCCCTGCAGCTATTTCCCTATTCTTCTGTACCAGAAATACCAGCATACAGCTAGCTGCTACTGCCACTCTTTGCACTTGCAAATCACATTGTTTATATTTGAAATAGCATAAAATGTGACATTTACATCAATGTAAATAGTGTTTCTATAAAATATTTGAGATCTAGTTATTTTAAATTGTTGTATTCTACTATAGCCTTAGCACCTCTTTGGTTAGCCGTTAGCTCGTCAGATCAGAATTAAACTCAAACGGAGTTCAATCAAAGAGCTATCTACAACAGGTAAAATATTTATTGTTGCTAAATAATCTACAGAACCCCATTAAAAAAACTTAAAGTGCCGGTGACATGCCTATCCGTCAAGAACAAAAAGTCATAGAAAACATCTTTATACTTAAGAAAATTGGCATAGTACAGTTTATTTTACCCATTTTGTCACATAATTGGCATATTTTCTTTTGAATTTGGCTCAGCCCAAGTGAAACAGGAAGTGACATCAAAGGGGAACTCATTAATAAAATAAATTCTCTGGTTTTTGTTTATTAAAACAAAGGTATGTAAACTTTAAATCTTCGTCTCTAATTGATAGATTTAAAATAATTTATAGAAACATCAGATTCTTCTTTACAGTCTGTGTTGTTAGCATTCCTCTCTGACATAACTTCCTGTTTCTTCAGACGCAAATATCTCAACAGCTGTTCATCTCAGTGGCGTGAAATTTGTTTTAAAATATGTTATCAATGTTATCTTTCCAAAGATGCATTCATGTTTATTACAAAAATTTGATGTCACAGCCCCTTTAAAATCTGATGAACCATAAAGCCTAACGTGGGGTTTTTGCTCTGCAGGTTTGTTTAGACAAATTTTCCAAAAAGCTGTCTGTCATATTGGACGAACACGGGGTGAGTTTATCTTCATCGTCTGCGTCGTTACATTCCAGTCGCGATGTTTATCAGCTGCAGTATGTGGTCGAACCAGGTGTTTGCAGGGTTTTTATTTGTCCTGATCTCCTGCAGGAGGTGATTGAGACCACACAGAAGGCGGTGAAGTTGAAGCTGCAGACCTTCGTGAAGGAGTGAGTCGACTGCTTGGTTTTTGTTTGCACTTAATAATAATTCTAATCCTCAGGGATTTCAGGGCTTCTTTTCCCAACAGCAACAGTATAATTGATGCAACATTTTTTTAGACGCAGTCACTCCCATGATTGTATTTCAACCAACACTCCTCCAGATGTTGCATCACAGTTTGTTCTTGTTGCTTTAAATACTTGAGTAAATCAGATAAGATGCTGAACTCACATGTTTACTTTACGTTTTTACTCTTTTCTTCACTTTTAAAAAAATGTTTTTTTGAAAGTGTTCCTTAAAAAATACCAATCGCTTTGGGGAAAATCATTAAAATCAGCAAGTAAATAAAGCAACCAGACGTTTGCTTCAGCAAAAAAAGCATTTTCCAAGATCAAATCCTGAAGGTCATGAATAATTTTTTTCCTATTTGATGATGTTTTCCTCGTTTCTTTTCCCTCCTTCCTCACAGGGATGTCCGTCGGTTCAAGGACGTACGTAAAGAGTTTGAGCGCAGCAGTGAAACACTGGAGACGGCGCTGTCCAGGAACGCTCAGGCTCCCCGAGGGAAGCAGCACGAAGTGGAGGAGGCCACCAACGCCCTGCTCAACGCACGAAAAACCTTCCGCTCGGAGGCTCTGGATTACGTCCTGGAGGTAAGAAAACCACTCAGAAGTGTTAAAGGAGACATATCCTGCTTTTAAATCCTGCTTTTTCACATTTAAATCAATCGTTTGGGGACCATTTAAAGTGTAACTGCAATGATTTGTTCTGAATTCCTCCTTATTGTAACTCCACAAGCCCCTCTTTAACCCCCTTTTCTGAGATGTTTCTGAGAGCAACTCATTTTGGTGCTGTCTTTAAATTAGCACTTCCACCCCGCCCCCCTTCAAAATGTTCGGCCATTTTTGTAGTTTGAATTCAGAGATAATATTATTGCCTTAGATTCATTATCTGTCAATTTTGATGGACTACTGGAAAAGTAAAGGACGCGTAAAAAAATCAAGAATTTGACAAAAATCCTTTTACCTGAAAAAATGTCAAAACATGTTCAACAAGCAAAAATCTAAAAAATTAAAATAAAGATTCTCTTTCTATCTTTTTTATCATTGCTTCCAGTAATACATTGCTAGCACATTAAAAAACTGTATTGTTCTGTCCTGTAATCCTTAGTCCTTTTTTCCTTTACAGGAAGTTAAGCTCTCAAAATAAAATCAGGATTTCACAATAATGTTAATTTAAGCTCTTGTTTACCTCACTAACTGTTAATTTAAAAAAAACTTAATGAGGATAGAAGTTAATACAAAGTATAAACTTGTATAAATCTTTATTTATGGCTCTAACAGATTGATTATGTTTTTATTAAGTTTTTATTTGCAAATTAAATAAATGATGTCAACAACAGAAGACTTGTCCATCCAGCCTTACATGTTGGAGTCAGAGTCTGACCCAGAATCAGAGGAGAATAAAGATGACTAAAATTAGTTAGCTGGGAGTTCATGGCTTTGTTTAGCAGTTCTGCAGCAAATACAGTGACCTAATTATTCAAAAAGCATAATAGACAATAGAGAAAGCTGAACTGGTTGAAAAATATGACTCAAACAGCACCGGGAGACTAAAACAACACATCTGATATAGAATATTCTCTGCTTCCCGTTCTTTCAGATTAACGTCATTGAGGCCAAGAAGAAGACAGACATTCTGATGGCTGTGAGTTTTAATTATATGTATAAAAAACCTAAAGGACTTTGAAATGTCCTCTGGATTGTGACTGGTATGGACGTATCTTTTAAGGTGTTTGTTTTTGTCTCCTGTCAGATGTTGTCTCTGATGGAGGCCCAGGCCCAGTTCTTCCAACAAGGCCACCAGTCTCTGTCAGAGCTGGACGAATATCGGCAAAAACTAAATGAAGAGGTAATATTTTTTTTATTAATCAGGCTGTATGTCTTGTTGCAAGTTATGTGAGACATCTGAAGCAATTCTGAAATTAAAAACAGAAAATAGGCCATCTTAGCTAGCTAAATGATTTCAGAGGCTTCTTCTGATTTTTATTAGATTACAACAGAATTAAAGAAGACAAAGTATTTGTTATTTGTTGTTTGACTAACTTTAAACATTTTTTTTTTTTATAAAAATATAAACTTGATCAAAGAAATGATTTTATTCTGAAAGGATTAAACTAAAAGCAGCACAAGTTAGACAGAGATTGGCTGATTTGCCACAGATGATCCCACCCACCTTCAAAGATAAACCAATAGAAAAGCAACAGTGGGTCTTTAACTGGAGGGAGACGAAGGTGAAGATTTGTTTAGCAGTTAGCTAAATGTGTATGTTGGACATGTGCCAGGTTACTGTCAGCGCTGCTGTATGTTCTTCAGTTATTCAAGATTCATTTCCTTTTCAGGGACCAGGAAAAGCCAGAAATGCTAGTGTTGTTATTAAACTCATTAAAAAAAACAGCAAAAAAAAAAAACTGTCCAAATCTGACTGGCAGATTAACTAAGATTAACTGGTCCTTGAGTGCCACCATTCTGCAGGAAACAAGTAGAACATGCAGGATGGTGACCCTCAGGGACCAGGAAGTGGTGAGATGCCATCATGTCACTGGTTAAATAATCAATGCATTATGTGATGCAGTTTATGGCCAATGATTGCTTTGAAGCAGCGTATTTTGAGACATTAATTCATCTTTGAAGCTCTTGTGGGTCATGTAAAATGCTGATGCGGGCCACATTTGGCCCACGGGCCTAGAGTTTGACACACGTTTAAGCTGTAGTTTAGTCATTCTGTTTGAGGAGTCCAGCTGTGTGCAGATTATAGTGGTCCTGTGGTCGTCTCCTGGATGTGTCTGATTAATGCCATCCTCGCACAGAGGTTTGGCAGGTTTGCAGTCGTGGCATCATCTTTCCATTTCCTAATACTGGATTTAATGCAGCTCTGTGGGACAGTCAGGGTTCTCTTTTTTTATCCAAACCTGATCTGTACTTTTCCATGATTTAGTCTCTGACCTGTGAAGAGCTCCTTGGTCTTCATGCTGTCTCTTGCTCACTGTGAGGTGAGCTGTTGATCTGAGCAGGTTTAGATGATTGCTCACAGGCGAGTCTTTAAGAAATAACCAGGCTTCTAAAGTTGACAATTAGGGCCTGAATACATTTTGTACACATCATTATTTTAATAAAAATAAGTTTTTACCATTTAACATCATTAATCTGAAATATTTTTGTAAAATTGTTGCTTTTAATCAAGCATAAACTGCAACTTAAATCCAGGTTTTGAGGCGACAAAATCAGAAAAAAATATAGCAAGAGGGGGTGAATACTTTCGCAATCACTATTTGAGGTTTGGCAAAGTCGCAGGCTGACATCACACTCTCATTGTGACAGGAAAAAGTGAGCAACAACAGGAAATATTTCACATCTGTGTGTGTGGTGCGGAAATTGAAAAAAGGAAAACCTTTAAGCTGCTTCTTTGCTTCTTTAAAATCACAAATTGTGAAAATGCTCACCGAATTAAACCATTGAGACTCTTCCTGTTTCACCAAGAGAAGCAGAAGAGACAGAAATTTAGAGTAAACAAACATTTAGAAAGGATTTACAAGAGACGCATCATGTGCTGCTGTTGGACTGTTAAAATAAAACATTTTCCATTTCCTGTTTCCAGAAAAGCCTCCAGATGTAACAACCTGCTGTTTAAGAGGAAATAAAAGAGGAAACGTTTTAGTTAGAAGCAAATTCAAATACAAAGAGGTGGATATAAATGATGCAAAACCTGAGAATACACATATTTTTTATTTTCATTCATTATTTGTTTGACATTTTAACTGGTGTGGATTTACAGTTTTCACAGAAAGTGGTTTAGCCTCCATGCATTTGTTTTATATGTTCTTTCATGAAGCAAGTAAAGTGTGTTAAAGGAAAGTTTGTGCTGGTAAAACGTCTTTATAGCCAGAGAGAGTGTATTATGTGACAAGTAAAAGCTGATTTATTAGAGGTTCTACTGTTACATTTATTATGTTCTGTCATTTTTTGCTGTGTAAAAGTGGCACTCCCATTAATATATTCTACAAGGCAAGATGCCAAGATCAGTGTGTTCTCGCCTTTCAGGTTCAAACTGCACACAGGTGGGAAAATCAAACTAAAACTGATACTGCTCCAGGCACAATGTCAAATGAAGCGCTAAGTTTAAAATAAAAAAACACATTTTTATTATTTAGTTCAAATCCTAGTTAACATTTTATTCTTATTTAGCTCACTTTTCTTCGTTCTACTCATTTTTACTAAATGTTAAATAATATGTATCAATAATAAATCCTAACTCTAAATGGAAAAGTTAAAATTTGCATTCAAGGATTTTTGAATGGAACGCAGCCTTTGTTGTTGGTGCGCAGCTTTTGTTATGATATCATCGTCCTGAGACAAAAGCAACTGCTAACACTGCTAGTGCTGCTAACTCTGTTGAAAATGGCATTTAAAATCTAAATTCAAAATAGGTTTATTGAAAACAGTATGGATGGCAGTTCTGCAGTTTGAAGTTTGAACTGTGAGTGTGATGTGATGTCTTGTAAAGAAGGCTTAGGAGTATTGGGGCATTAGCAGTACTAGCAGTACTCTTTTGACAGTCATTGTAAAACCTTAGTTCGCAACTGTTTTTATCATTTAAGAAACATTTCAAAGCTGAGATCTTCTGTGTCACAGAAGGAACTAGAGATGGTTGTTCACGCTTTTATTTGTTCTCGTTTAGATTACTGTAACAGCCTTTTTACATGTCTAAACAAATCCTCCTTGTCTCGGCTTCAGTCTGTGCAGAACGCT
>JAUBOC010000170.1:8860539-8871890 GCA_032275365.1 Anablepsoides cearensis | reverse complement strand
GCGGTGCTGCGAGGAAAAGTGTCCCCCGGGAAACAATTCACTGGCGGCCGCGACAAAACGTTCCGAACGTGTTCAGACTATAAACCGGTATGTCCGAAATTCAGATCATAACAAAAATAAAAACCGGTTTTCGGTACAAAACGGTATACCGCCCAGCACTACATAATCCACTAACTAAAAAATATGTCTTTGCTAATGCTAACCATGTAAAAATAAATAAAATAATAAAAAAATTGAAGATGCTAACACTAAAAGCTAATTGCTAACCGCTAAGATGATTGTCACTCAGTGTGCGTGTGGGACTGACACAAACCTGTTGTAATTTAGCAGAAGCTAACTGGCCCGCTAATGGTTTTCAAAGCTAATCCGCTAAACAAAAAAATTAGTTCTGCAATTAGCTGATTAGCAGATCCACACCTACCACTTAATGTAACTATGATGTTTTATACATTAACACCACAAGTCCTCCTGCTCCTGAAGGTACTTTGAGAGTTTGCCAGTGAAGATCTGTGATACAGAGAAGACTCAGGAGAAAGTTCTGTGTTCAGATGAAGCTCTTGGTAAATGTTGAGCACGACTCAAAGAACACCACCTCTCCAGTCAGTCAGGGAAGTGGAAACAGGGTTAGAGGCTGTTAATCTGTTAACACAAGACGACTCTCACTGCGGAGCCAACAGATGAGACTATGTAACATTAAATCTTCTCTTCTCTCAGCCAGAACACTGAAACTGTGTCTTCAGGCATGACAATAACTCCAAACATGTTCCCAAGGAGACAAATGAGCGGCTAAAACCGAAGCACAATAATGTCACGATATGGCCTAACCCGTAGAAGATCTATGGAGGGAGCTTTTTGTTGCCAAGCATCAGCCAGGAAACCCTGAAGAATTTAGAGTTTCTGTAAGGAGGAGTGGACCAGAATCCCTCCTGAGATCTGCTCAAACCTGGAGCCTGACTGCAAGAACAGCCTCAGCCTGTAGCAGCAGAACTAAAGGAGAACCCAGGAAACCAAAACTAACCCGAACTATAGGATTTATCAAAAGCTGAAACCAATTTAGAGCTCAGTCACATGAGTTATATATATCTTTGTGTTGCTGTAAAATTATAAAACATTACACTTCCTGGTTTGCATTTCCAGGTTGGTTTGTCTCTTCCTGAAGCGAGGAGCGGACTACAACGCTCGAGACAAGAACCAAAAAGACTCCATAACCATCGCAGTGGACAACGCCAACGCCGACATCGTCACCCTGTGAGTACTTCACCTCATTAAACCCAATTCAACCAGAAAAGAAACAAACTCCTCTGATGTGACTCTTATTATAATTTAACTTTTCAGGTTACGGATCGCCAAAATGAACAAGGAGATGCGGGAGATGGACGGAGCCTTCGGTCAATCAGGTCATTCAGAGGGTCGAGGGTCCGGGGAGGTACTGGGGGGGGCAGGTGGCCGGGGAAGGAAGAGTCTCCAGGCTATAAAGAATCATATAAGTGGCTGGGCTCTGGGGGGACAAGCAGAGCTTAAATGACAAGATGAATAAAAATAAATTAAATACGTAAATCTACTTCTTGTAGATCAAGAAGCACAAGGTACAAAGAAGAAAAAAAAATACACATTTTTTAAAAAATGTATTGAAGCTTGAATATAAAAAGCTCAAGATGCACTTTGAGTTTTAAATGCTGCTCTTTGAAACCCACAAATATTCAAAGATGTGGTCGATTTAATAAAAAGCAACATGTTTTCAACATGTTGCTCTTTATCAGGTCTTTTAATATATAGTTTGGATATTTATTATATCCAGAATGCACAATGTTTGACCTTTTTTAATAGGTTTTATTGTATTTTATTGTATATTGGCTTAACATTCCAGTTATGTAAGCTACACTCAGTGTTGGGTTTGGTGTTCTGTTCTCCCTCACTATTCACAGATCAGGGAGGGAATAAAACAAAAGGATAGTTCAGATTTTTTTAAGTGGAAAAAATAAAAAGAATATTTTACCCTTTGTAGATAGATCTTTGAACTACATCAACGAGCAAATGGCTAGTCTGATTAGAGCCAAGACCAAAGTGGATCGATGCCATTTAAAAACATATCGATCAAAAACAAAAAAAATACAATTATTTTATATTTTTTACCTTTACGTTCAATAGTTCAGCAACTAAAAACACAGCTAGCTAGCTTTTCAGACATGGTGAAAAGGAAAAAACAAGCTAAAGTTTATCTAAAATCCGTCAATTTAGAACAAAGTTGCAAAAAAGTAGGGGTGGGCAGGGTACAGCAGCACCCCCTGATGGACGCAGGAGGACATGCAGGAATATATGGTTAATGAAGAAATAAATAAAATATAGTACATTAAGTGTTTAAATTACAAGAACATTTAGTGAGAATTTGTAGCGTGAAAATTATTTTTTTTATTGAAAATATTTCCGTTTATCGGACCAAATTTCTTAAAAATTAGCATTTAGTTTACGAATAAAAAAAAAAACTTATTTTTAGCAATGTTTGAACTCCAGTCAGCTGTAGGTCCCTTTTCAGACTAGCCATCAGCTCATCAATTCCATCAGAATGAAACTTTTTCTTCACACTGAGGTCATTCAAAGAGCTATCTACAACAGGTAAGATATTAACTGTTAATCTTTTCACAGAACTCCACTTCATAAGATCTGTCCTTTTTAAAGCTTTCCTGCTGTTACATTTTCATTTTTAATTTAAAATAATTTGCTGTCAGCCAGGTCGCAGAGCTTCTGCTCTGCTCTCCTGGAATATTTCAGGTCAAAAACAGTTTATTTTTTTTTTGTTGCATTTTGTCATTTAGCTCCTTTTTCAAGCTGCGAAATCCATTCTTTTCTGACTGCTCCCAGGCTGATGTGTGTGTTTGTTGGGGGGGTCAGGCGGGGGGGTCAGTCATGAAGGAATGGAGACGTGTTTGTCTGCTGGTCAGTATTTGAACGTGCTGTGCTCTTTTCACTGTTTTTGCCCTCTGCCCGCTGAGATGTCCAACTGGTCTCAACTGCTTGTGCAGTGTGGCGCCCTCAGCAGACTAAGAGGTAAATTGCACGTGCATGCTTTGTGTGTTTGTGTGTGTGTGGAGTTGTATTTGCTACCTTTTTAGGACCGTTTCTGGTAAACACAAGACCAGTAGTCCTTACGAGGACCAAAAGACCGGTCCAGGCTGTAGAAATGAATAGAAGTAAATGAACGGTCCTAATATGGATAGAAATACAAATGTGTGTGAGGGGTGAGGGCGTCATGTTGCATGCTTTTTGTGCTTTTTCAGGCTTCGACTCTAAGGTGTTGGGGAAATAAATTGTTTATTTTTTTGGGGGTAACTAAAATCAAACGCATATCCTCCAGACTTCTATAGCTAGGACTAAATAAAGTTGAGGACATCCTCAGGCTGTCTTCATGTCCTCTTTTTGTCTTCCAGGTGATGAAATCTACCAGGACATTTTCAGAGACTTTTCACACATGGCCTCAAATAACCCGGAGAAGCTGAAACGCCGCAGTGCAGACCCAAAATCCTAACCAGCTGCTGGCGGCTGCTCCTCCTCCTCACTCATCTGTATATCCGTGTGTTTTCACATACACACACACGCGCGTTCTTCCTGGATACCCGCCACATGTTGGCTCAGCTGGTGCTGACTTCAGACGGGACCAACGCTCCGAACACTGAACTCTTTGTCGATGGAACAATCGAGTCCGAGTGGAAAGACTGGAGGAGGTTTTATGTCCCACAGAGACCCCCGCTCTGCCAGGAGGCTCTAATTAAATCAATTTGTCTTCTTTTTAAATGAAAAGTCTCTTTTCATGTTTCAATACTGACTTTTTACATGAAAATTTCAATGTTTTTTTTTTTAAGAACATTTTGTTTCAATTCTGCCATCAACCCTTAAGGTTGTCAATTTTTTTTTTTTAATTATGAACAATATTTATGTATTTTGCCCACATTATGTGAGGATTTTAAAGTTTGTATTTGAGTGAATAAACCACGGTGCAAACGCACAGTTAGGTTCACTGAAGTGTGAAGCTGTGACCTGGTTTTATAGAATAAAGCAGTCATTTTAAGTCTGGGTTTATTTAACTCTCCTGTCGACTTTGGGTCAAAATGACCCCTGAGGAGCCAGCAGGGGGTTAAAATGAGTGTTTTACCACTAAATGTTCAGCAGAGGGCAGCATTACTTTGTGGATAATAAATGTAACATTTTAAAAACACTAATCAAACAAAAGGTGCAGTTTTGAAATGTGGGTCCACACTCAATGTAAACAAAGCACTGAAAACCACATGATTAACCCACGTTATCCAGCTGTAGTCTATAATATAGTAATTAGCATTCAGTCACATATTTTGCTTACAATATTTTAATTTAAAAATACATTAACCATCAGTATAATAAAATTTTGAGGATTTAGTTTCTTTAAATTTTCTTTTGTCCAGTCTTTGTGATGACCTTTAGATATGAAACTAAAATGTCAGTTTGAGTGGAAAAAAAAAAACTTCTATTCAAGTGAACATTTTTACCTTTAAACAGTTACAAAACTGCTGCCAAAGTTTAACCAAAGCTGTTGCAATAAACCAACCCAGCAGTTCATCGTGACCCAGAGGAAAACCTGGTGTTTGTCCAAACAAAACCACCGGACCATCTGTTTGAAACACCGACGTCCTGCAGAGCTGCACAAAGCTCCTACTGAGAATGAATTCCTGAAGCCAAGAGCTGTGATTCCATGATCGTTCAGCTCTTAGCTGCTAGGTGAGTGTTACCCTGAGTGTTAACAGTAGAGCAAACAGACAGGTCTTTACAGACGTATGCAGGAACAAATGAAAACAAGAGTCTGCAGCATCTACAGACCTGTTTGGATCTGTGCTACCAAAGTTTAAAGTGGTCTTTTTTTTCTCACAGATGTAAAAAACTTCAAGTTATTAAACACAAAGTGAAAACTTTACAAAAAACTAATTTAAACCCTGAGACTCTCCTGACCTTTAAAGATATACTCCAAACATTCTGTATGATAACATTACCACTTGATACAATGCATCAAATAAACATCTGAAAACTTGTTTCCTACTAAAATCTGTAAAATAATGACCCATAAAACACTGATCAAACAGCAGCAGCTTTCTGAAGATGATGGAGGATTCTTAGGTTATCTGTGGTGCGTTCAGGGAACACAGGTTCAATAATCATAAGTGGTGTGTTCAAGGAACACAGGCTCAGTAATCAGCAGCGGTGCATTCAGGGAACACAGATTCAGTAATCATCAGTGGTGCGTTCAGGGAACACAGATTCAGTAATCAGTGGTGCGTTCAGGGAACACAGATTCAGTAATCATCAGTGGTGCATTCAGGAAACAGGTTCAGTAAACAGTGGTGCGTTCAGGGAACACAGATTCAGTAATCATCAGTGGTGCATTCAGGAAACACAGATTCAGTAGTAATCAGTGGTGCGTTCAGGGAACACAGATTCAGTAATCAGTGGTGCGTTCAGGGAACACAGATTCAGTAATCATCAGTGGTGCATTCAGGAAACAGGTTCAGTAAACAGTGGTGCGTTCAGGGAACACAGATTCAGTAATCATCAGTGGTGCATTCAGGAAACACAGATTCAGTAATCAGTGGTGCGTTCAGGGAACAGAGGCTCAGTAAACAGTGGTGCGTTCAGGGAACACAGATTCAGTAATCATCAGTGGTGCGTTCAGGGAACACAGATTCAGTAATCATCAGTGGGGTGTTCAGGGAACACTGGCTCCGTAATCAGTGGTGCATTCAGGGAACACAGGCTCAGTAATCAGTGGTGCGTTCAGGGAACACAGGTTCAGTAAACAGTGGTGCGTTCAGGGAACACAGGTTCAGTAATCAGTGGTGAAGGTGAATATTTAATGTTCTCATGGGGAACAGCATTTTTTAGCTACATCAGCTGTTTTCTGCCACCTAAATAAAATCCCTTTGTGGTATTTTACCTGAAACTGTACTTTCTCAGCATTTTTTTCTTGCTTCTTTCTTTTCTTCACGTTTCACCTGAAGCATCATTTTGGATCTGAGGTCAAACACTCAGCCGACACAGAATTCACGCTGACGATGTCCCGTTGTTTGAACGCCTCCTCTCTGACTCTTCAGCCACTCTGTGGTTTGAGAGAACCTTCATCATCACTTCTCTCCAGCTGCTGGTGTGAACTCCTGCTGTGCCTCTGAGGAGGAGGAGGAGGAGGAGGGTCCGTGCAGGAGCAGTAGTGAGGCAGGGTGGCCAGTGTGAGGCTGCCGAGCAGCAGGAAGGAGCCGGCCACCATGAAGGAGGCCAGGTAGTTCCCTGTGATGTCTCTGAGCCACCCTTTGAAGGCAGAGATAAAAACAGTTAAAACCAGAGCAGATGATCACAGAGGTTCAGGTAGATCAGCAGCTCTGACCTGACAGAGGTGTCCCCAGCAGTCCCGCGCTGCTCTCTATCAGCTGCAGCAGCCCGAGGCCCCCCATCACCCGCTGCACGCCCACGATCATCGGCACCACGGCAAACACCAGAGAGGTCAGCGCTCCGGAGCTGAAGCCGTACAGGAGGCTGATCACGACCAGCGCGGCGTAGGAGCCGGTCAGAGAGCCGACCGGCAGCAGCATGATGAACGCTCCCGCCAGAACCGTCCACAGGGTCAGCAGGTGCACGGTCCGGAAGTGGCCCAGGTCCGAGAACCACCCCGACACCACCCGGCCCAGGATGTCCGTGGCTCCTGCGGCCGACATGACGAAGGCGGACTGGTACTCTGTGAAGCCGGCCTGGCGGCTGTGGGCCACCAGGTGGAAATACGGCACAAAGTAGCCGAAGTTGAACAGAGTCACAGCTAAAGTGTAGGTGATGTACGGCCTCTCACACAGCAGAGACAGCTCCAGGTAGGAGGACACCCTCTGCAGCAGCTCAGAACATGAAGACCTGCTCTGAGGCTCCTCCTGCAGCACAGGAAGTAAAATATTCATCACATGTCAACAAAACATCAGTCTTAGAGGAAAACTTTGGCTTTTTATTCTTTCAAAAAGCTGATGTTTTAGCTTTAATATCTTCATCCCCTCTGAGACAGTGTAAACTAACATTTATGTTTAATTTTATTTTAAATCATTCCCTATAATAATAATAATAATAATAATAATAATAATAATAATAATAATAATAATAATAATAATAATAATAATAATAATAATTTCATCTTAAGTTATGAAGTCACAATGACAAATATAGAAGGTAACTTTTAAACTGGAGCTTCTAATATATCAATTTAAAAGGCATCTGAGCTGCTTATTAAACATTTTGTGCTTTTAAAATTATTTATTTTTGCCTTAGAAAATGCAGAGAATGCATATAAAACAGCTTGATTCTTAATACTTAAATAATATTGAGTATTGATTGTTTTGGGTCAGATTTAAAATTTCTTGAATTGTGACAACCCTTTAACCCTAAAAAATAAACAAAATTAAATATAAACATCCAGTGAGACCCAGTGTCCTATTAGCCTGGTTCTAGTAGATTATTTAAGCCCCGCCCCTTTCTAGTAAACAAACAGGACTTATTAGAGAGTAAAATTGTACTGCAGTTTCTTTCACCAGGTGTTGACGCTTGTTGATTTATGTCATTTCTTCTTTACTGGTGTGTTCAATTCTTGTTTTTTCTAACACAATTGGCTGTAAATAATAATTAAATCTAATTATTAAAAATATTTATTTTGTGTTTAAAAGAATGTGACATGATTGTGGGCGGGAAAGTAGGCGGGACTTAAAGCCCAACATCCCCACTGCTCAGACTCTGGTTCCAAAAATAAAACATGACAGCTGCTGTAAAGCTGGATTAGATGGTTTCAGATTAGAACAATGGAATCAGGTGGAAACACCTTGTCCTTCCTCTTTTTGACCATGTGTTGCCTTTTATTATTTAACCCCATCATTCCCAGCAGTGATGCTCTATAACCTGTTGTACCGTTGCCTGGGCTTTAGGGTGAAAATCTGGGCGGATGAGGGCTCCACAGGCCACGATGTTGAGGCTGAGACCCCCCAGAATGAGCAGGGCACCTCGCCAGCCGTACGTCTCTACCAGCAGCTGGAAGAGAGGGTTGAAAGCGAAGGAAGACAGACCGATGCTGGAGAAGCCCAGTCCTAAAGCCAGAGCCCGCCGGCGGGTGAAGTTAGCCATGACTGTGGCCACCATGGGAGTAAAAACCAGCCCCCACCCGAAACCTGGAGGACACAGTTAACACAAACACTTAGTCTAGTTACACAGCTAACTAATTAACTTTTTTAACATTCATGTATGAGGCACCAAGTGGAAAATCCAAGTTAAAAAATGTCCATTAGCATTTGATCTTATAGCTAACTGCTTATAAGTTTAGCTAATTTTTACTAAATGTTAAATTTAAATGGTAAATGTTAAGTCCTCAATCTTAATCTTAAATGTTTTAATAAATGTTGAGGTTTACAGTTAAGTAATCCTTTGCTGTTTGTGCTCGGCTCTCTTATGACATCATCATTCTGCAACAAGATTGCTAACTTTGCTAGATAACTCTGCTAATCCTGCTAATGCTGCTGAAGATGGCATTTATACACATCAAGCTTGCAGTTGCATCCGGTGTCAAACTGCCGACTGTCCAAATTTTTTCAATTAAAACGCTTTATATTCAAATATTAAATACCATCTTCATCAGCGTTAGCTTTTGTCGCAGGATGATGATGACATAACAAAAGCAGCAAAGACTGTGTTTCATTCTGAATGTAAAACTTTACATTTAAGATTCAACATTTAGTAATAATTAGCTAAATATAAGAACAGTGAGCTAAATAATGAAAATGTTTTTGTGACCATCATATCGAAATGATGATTAAGTCAAGATTGGACAAAATGACCTAAAAGCTACATTTTGATACCTGGATCATTCTGATATCATAATATGACTTAATTTGTCTTAATTTGTCTTGGTTATGATAATACATTACTGTTACTGTTTGGTCTGAATCCTAATTTTATGTACATTTGAGTAATTTTTGATGTTAATATAAAGAGGAAACCTTAAATAATATTTGTATATTAAGATTTCCCATGTGGAAAGAAACAAAAACATTGCTAGCTCACAGAGAAATGTTCAAACATTTAAGGCGTTTTTTCTCAAAATCCTTTTTTTATGTTGCTGCTCAAAAAGTGCTTCAAAATTTTTTTAGGATTATATTTCAGCCAGTTCAAGGCATTAATTCATTATATTTTGACAAAATGCATTTTTAGCACACATTTAAATCAAAACCCTATAGCTGTCTGTTTTTCCACATGCCACTTTGAGACTTAATCCTCATTTCAATGTGATGGGTCACATTTTATTTTTCACTTGGCGCTCCATATTTGTGATGTTTATATTAATATGAGACCCAAAAAAAATAAATTAAATTAAAACAATTATACCTGAGATTGCACCCATAGTGAGGTAGAGATGGAGAAGACAAGTGGACTGTGAGGCCAGAATGAGTCCCAGCCCTGAGAGGAAGCCTCCTATCATCACCACCAGCCTGGCGTTATAAGCATTACTAAGAGCTGCACCCAGTGGACCTGCAAGATAAACACAGGCTTTTATAAAATAATCAATATTTTTAACTCCTGACAACATTAAAAGACATTTTTCACTTTTAGATTAATGTCAAATAAGATGTGAGATGTTTAATGGCCGTTATCACTCAAAATAAACTTTACTTTCCAACTTCTTGTACAATCAGTTAGGGGCTGTCTGTTTTTCCAATTGATTTAAATCCATATTTTTGTATTTAAACACATTAAAAGCAGCGACTCACTGAAGAACTGCTGTGCTGCCAGGCCGATGGACGAGATCCAGGAGATGGCCTGAGCGCTCTCCTCGAAGTACTGGACGAACTCGACGAAGAAGATCCCCAGGCTGCGCATCAGGCCGAACACCAGGCTGGTGCTGATGAACATGGCAGCGACCAGCACCCAGCCCCAGCCCCCGTCCGGACCCTCGGCTTCATCGCTCCGGCACTTGGGCTTCAGCTTAGAATTGGTCATGTCTGTCAGAGTGTTACCTGAAAAAAAAAAAACAACAGCAGAGGTGATCTGTTAGAAGAAAAGAGTCTCAGGAAAAGCACATGTGCAGCACAAGTCTTAGAGTCTGTCGTTGTTAAAACCTGTAATGATTAACTTTCAACAAGCCAATCAACTCTGTGTGAGTCCTGAACGTGTGACTGTGTTGCTTAACAAATTAACTCTTATTTACCTGATGTAGGTTAGAGGTGAGGGAGCTGCAGCAGAAACTACTGATGAGACTTTACAAACTAAATAAACCACTTAAACTCTTGCTAGACTTTAAAAACTGAGTTGAAACACAGAAATGTCAGCTACATGTTATTAACATGTTGTTTTATGTGAGGAAACATCCATGTGTTGAGAGAATAAACAGAGCAGAGCTTTGGACTTTTTTTGCTCTTATAAATGAGTCAGGTTCAATTAAATTAGTCTTTTTTTTTTTGCATAAAATGAAACAAAGAAAACCTCTTCACCCTCCTGCTGCCCTTAGGTCAAAATGACCCCAGGCTTCAGTTGTAAATGATCATTATTGACCATGCAAGTCTTTATATGAGAGATACTGTAGAAGTGAAGAACAGTGATACCCAGTGTTGTATAGAGTACCTCAGAGTAATACTTGAGTAAAAGTACAAGTATCTTATCATAAAATTACTTTGGTAAAAGTTAAAGTCTTCACTAAGAAAATTACTTGAGTAAAAGTCTTAAAGTATCAGATTTTTATTTCTGTAAATAAACATTTTTTGATATAAAATGTACGTATACGTTCGTACAAAATGTAAGTATTGAGTAAAAATGAGTGATTAGATTTTTCCAAAATACATTCATTGGGAGGTGACCTCTCTCTAAAAAAAGTATTTTTTCTAAAAACATGCAGCTGTGATGGATTGTGTAAAAATTAATACAGTATCAGATTGGTATATATTTATACTTCTCATCCAACCACAATTAAATTCACTATCTTGGATGCACATTTTTTTTAGGATTTTTTTTAACACAAGCCGAAACAAAATAGGATAAATTACTTTAACTTTTTAAAAAAGGACATAGTCAAAAATCATTATCACTAAAATAAGCAGTAATTACTTTAAATAATTTGAACTTCATCATCATCATCATCATCATCATCGTTTATTTATAAAGCACAATAAAAACCAAAGTGCTGTACAGGAGCATAAAATACAAACAATGAACAAAATACAATAAAATCAAAACAACAAAGGCTGACCTTACGATCCTGCTCTTCGGACTCAAATGCCTGTTTAAACAGATGAGTTTTTAACAGAGACTTAAACTCATTTAGAGACCCA
>JAUBOC010000170.1:8747388-8761073 GCA_032275365.1 Anablepsoides cearensis | reverse complement strand
TAATAAACAGAGACCAGTAAGTTTATTTTATTAATGAGTTCCCCTTTGATGTCACTTCCTGTTTCACTTTGGCTGAGGCAAATTCAAAAGAAAATACGCCAGTTATGTTACAAAATGCGTAAAATCATGTGTACTCTGCCAATTTTCTTAAGTATAAAGATGTTTTCTTTGACTTTTTGTATTTGAATGATAGACATGTCACAGGCACTTTAAAGCAGATTACATGATATTAATTATTCTTTGAAGCTTTCTGGAGCTACATAAAATGCCCTGGCAGGCCATACTTGAGTTTGACACACTCTGCAGTAGGGGTGACGTCTCTGTGGCTCTGTCTCCTCTCAGGCTCTGCGCAGTTTCAAGGTCACCATGTCCGTAGATCCAAAGTTTCACCCTAAGATTATCGGGCGTAAAGGAGCCGTCATCTCTCAGATCCGCAAGGACCACGACGTCAGCATCCAGTTCCCCGATAAAGGAGACGAGCAGCAGGTGTGTGCTTTACTTTCTCTGTAATCTGTGGGAAAATGAAATTTCTAAGTTTTTATTTATTTTTAATTCCTTGTCTGCGTCCTCTCTCAGGACCTGATTGTGATCTCGGGGTACGAGCGGAACGTGGAGGAGGCCCGTCAGTCCATCCAGCAGCTGGTGGCCGAGCTGCAGGAGATGGTGAGCCAAGACGTCCATCTGGACCCCAGGACTCACGCACGCATCATCGGCGCCCGCGGCAAAGCCATCCGCAAGCTGATGGAGGAGTTTAAGGTCAGACTTGATGATTTTTATTTTAACCAAAGCAGTTTGAGTGTTAAACCAGGACTGGTTTATTGAAAAAACCCTAAAAAACTGTTTTGTTTTTCCACTCAAAGCCTGGTTAATACTATATATCAACACTGTTCGATCTGCTCTTTGTTCAGGTGGATATTCGGTTCCCTCAGCCGGGCTCAGATGAGCCAGACAAAGTGACGGTAACGGGCCTCCCCGACACCGTCGACGCCGCCATCGATCACCTGCTCAACCTGGAGGAGGAATATGTGAGTTCACAGCAGGAGGCGTCAGCTGATGACTCAGACTGAAGAGGAAGGCTCTGGTTTTATTATGAAATGATGTGATTATATGAGCCCATGAACCCTTGGATGGAATAAAATATCCTATAGGCCAAGACTGTGATTCATAGCCATGTTTAAAAATACAGTGAAAATGGGTCATTTGAAAATAAAATATTTTTTTCTAAACCAGAAACTGTATTATTTTAGTTCTCGTATTGCTAGATGTCATATATTTGTTGTTAAACAAATATATGACATCTAAAACTTTAGAGTTCAAAGATATTTTATTTTTATTTTTTAAAGAGCAAGTTTTTTCCCTCCTCTTCCCAGCTGCTCAGCGTGACGGAGACGGAGACCCTGGCAGCGTACATGAAGCCTCCGTCTCGTTACGGAGGAGGAGGCGGAGCGGGGGGAGCGGACGACAGCAGCGGGGGTCCGGCTAAGGGCTTTGTGGTGCGGGACGCCCCATGGAATGCAGCAGGAAACAAGGTGGGTTTGACCAGATTTGTTGTTTCTTTTAGGCTAATTTCTAAAAGCATAAGCTGTAGGAAAACAGCTGTGTTTATTTCACATGTTCATTATCTTCATTATAAATATAAAGCTTGAAAAGATTAAAGTAACATAATTTGTAGCCTAATTAATTACATTTGAGATAAACTCTAACTTGCAAAGATTTTGTCTAACCAATATATGATATATAGGCTTGCCGTACAGTTACCTCGATAAGTATTTTTGTTTTTATTTTTGTTTCAGGCTCCTGATATGAGCAGTGCAGAAGACTTCCCTACATTTGGGACCGGAGTGGCGCCGAAGCAAACCTCAGCCTGGGGTCCCAAGAAGTTCTGAAGCTGCTCGTGTGGAAAAGAAAAAAAAAAGAGAGAGAGAAAGAAAGAAAAAAAAAAAACCCTCTAAAGTAGACGCTGGGAGACATAACTAATCTCAAACTGCTGCTCGCCTTCCTCCTCTTCCTCGTTGTCTCTTTTGTGTCCCGATTGCATTCGGTTCTCCCGCAACCAGCCACAGTGAATTCTGGGAGAATAAATCCTTTATTTTTTATTTTCATTTTTTTTTATCCCGTTTGTCTCTCTTACTGTAGTTTGTCCCTGTTCCTCAAAGAGAGGACATAGACTGCTCTTGTTCTAGTTTTTGCTGTCCTGCTCTGCCTCTTCTCAGCTATCTGACTGAAACATTTCAAAAAAACACTTTTTTGGTTTGTCGGACTTTGCCGTTCCGTCTGACTCCGTCACAACAAACACACGAGGAAACGTTTCAGAAGCTCAGAGTTTGCTGAATCAATGTAGTAGAGCCATAGGAAGGAAGCCTCCCTCAAACATCTGAAGCTAAATATTTTCAGGGAAGAGGGAATCATGATACACAGGGGTGAATCAAGAATTTTGGAACTCCAAAAAAGGGGCGGAGTCTAAGAGTCTGAACCCAAAAAAAACCCTTTTTAAGGTGTTTTTTGTTTAGCCCACGTCGGTCACTACCAGGTGAGATGTTAGCTGTGTGTTTATGTGCGTCGACGGGAGTTTTTTTTTCACCCATTTGTGTTTTTTTTTAATAGATTGTTTTTTTATTATTTATTTTTCAAGCTAGATGCAAAAACAGCTGCTGGAATCAACCATGTACTTAATTTTCAATGACTCAGACATGATGTGAAGGTCCTGTAATGAAGGTTGTTTTAATTCTTTTGTTTATTTATTGAAAAAGGAGCCATTTTTTTGAACTACTGTGATCATCTGTTTTTATATAAAAAAAGAAAAAGAAAAAAGCACTCACTGTAGCTTGCAACCTTTTTGTTTGAGAGTGAATGTTGTGCGTCAGGGTTTGAGGAAAACGTCAACAGTTCTGTGTAAGAAAAAAAAAATTCCTGCTATTTTTTTAAACTGTGTGAGACTTCTTTTTTTTTTTTTGGTTCGTCGTTTTTGGTTTCTGGCATAACTGAAAGGCTGTATGTTTGTGTAAGAGTGTGGGAGTTAAGATGTATATTTGAATGAAGCTGAACCAAACTTTTTACATCTTCTTTGTCCGTTTGTCTCTTTTCTCCAAACTCATTCGTAGGTTTTTAACTCTTTAGTTTTATATCTCATAGGTCAATATAAAGAGCCATAGCTCCAGGCTAAAGATGTTTTTGATCATTTGTAGCTAAAACATTGAAAGGCCCTTTTTTCTGGTTCTGAGACTTTGTGTTCAGGTACTAAACTGTGAAAAACTTCAATAAGTTTTACTAAACCTGCTTTGTGCCTAGAGTTTTAAAGGGATAGACAAACACTTTGGAACATATAAATACTAAAATTCTACTAAAATACTCTTTCATTATGGATGTTACACCAAACTGAATCTGCATCAGTGGCTAGAAACTTGTTTTATAACTTTTTGTTTTATGATGCATTTCTAAGCTTTTTAATAACCTTTTTTTTACAACTTTTTATGTTAGTAGGGTTGGTTCATCTGTCACTATGACCTACCTAAATGTGCTGTAATATTTGAGTTGAAATGACACAAGAAGACCTCATTGTTTTAATATTTTGCTGTTGTATTGTCACGTAACTACAGAAGATGATAAAGGCCACAGAATCTCCCCCTCCCCCCCAAAAAATATATTGTTTTTCTTGATAATTTCCTCAGAATTAAAATTTTAAAAGGGCAGAATTCTGATATTAAAGCCAGGAATAACCCATTTTTTTGTGAGTCTTCTTCAATACAAGACTTAATCTAATTCTGGATTTTCTGTAAATTTAATTTAAAAAATAATTTTCAAAATAGCTCAGCTGTTCGTAAATAAAACTCCTTCCTAAAAGGCACACAGTTGTGTTTGAAATATTAGTGTTTTATAATCGTGCGTAAAGCTCAACATCTGTAAAACACTGTTTATTTTGATGCATTTCAAATCCAACCATAAAAAAGGCATTAATTTTCATAACGTATGTTGTCCTGCAACGCAAATACTAAATATTAGCTTAGTGATTCAAAATGATTAAATCCTAAATGTTAGAATAAGTTTATAATAAGTATTTGAGTTTGCAAAGGAAAAGGCAGATACCGCTATATTTTCTTCACTTTCTGTAAAGTGATTTAAAAAAAGTGATGCATTTTGATTTATGATTTGATTTATGAATGTGCAGCATTTCTGATGCATTGAAATAAAAAGTATAATTATATATATTTTAAACACACCACTATTATTTCTAATACAACTATCGTCACCAATTTAGTCTTTTTATAAATATCAGACCAGAGCGAACCGACAGGATGATCTCATCAAATACAAAATAATTTTTATTTCCAGGTGAACAAAAAGGAGCCAGCAGGCTCAGTTCGGAAGGACAAATACTCAGGGCTCAACTTTAAAGTAAAAACCTGAGCAGAAAAAGTTGCGGACGAGTAACTGAAGTTGACTATGCAACTCAGCTCATGTTTATTCTGCATTTTCAGTTTTTTTTATTTACTGAAACTCAGTCCAGTTTTAGATGCTTAAATCGTGTTTTTATGTGCATTTGTTGTCAAATAAGACCGAGCTGCTTTCAAAGCAACAAGATCTGTTTAAATATGTTTAAAAAGCTATGAAAAATCACACATTTGGCCTTAATCAGCTATTAATCTAAGTTGTGATTGACTCTTGTCATAACATGTCAAATAAAATATAAAAGAAAGGGGAAAAAAGCAGGTTTGGTCTTTTTCTTTTAGCTTCGTTCACAGAAACATTGACTCTGTGAATACTGTTGTTTTATTTATTTTATAAATCAGAAAGATATGATTTGTTATGTAACAGCCTGTACAACACAACATACGGAAAACCAAAAAAAGTAAAAATAAAAAAAAATACAAATGAAAATGTACAAAGCAGCACTGTGATGTAAATAACCCATGTAATTACAGCTTTCACATTTTATTTTCTTTGTTTGGAAGATTTTTGCCTTGAAGCTCTGTCATCAGAGGGGCTCGATTCAGCTTCTCCAACTGTGACCTTAAAACACATCCTGAAAAGATTGGCTAAAACGCTGATAAATAGCTGTTCACGTACAATCAAAGTGGGCGTTCTCCGATACGATCAACTTCTGCATAAACATTTAACAAGTATGTAAAAGTAAACAGAAGAGCCCTAATAAATAACATTCACATGTAAACACCAGCGTAGGTCGTGGGATGTAAGAACTCATGTAGGTCGCCATTTTTGTGGAAATGTGCCCCAAAAACTGAATTTAAACTTTTAATTTTTTACAGTCGATGGTCTGAATGGAGTGTAAACAATGATGGGAAATGAAACTGAGGTGATGGAGATTTGGCTTTAGTTCATTTTCTCACTTTTAAAAGTTTGTTTCTTCTTCCTGACGGTACAGTCTGCCTTAATTAAAAATAAACACTGGAGTTTTTCAATGTAAATATTTCTTGATCTTTTCCTGGTTGGATTTTTGTCCAAATGAAACTAAACAGCTGCACCAAACTTTCTCAGCACCTAGGCAATCAGGAAGAGCTGCCTAAAACAGGTGTTATACTGGAAAAACCTCACCCCTGCTGCTACAAGGAGCCCATTTATAAGCAGGCTATCTCAGGACGCTTGTTTTCACAGATAAATTGAACAAAGTCTAAACTGACTGTTTGTTTTCAGCATGATGTATATGGAAAAAGAGCAGCTACATCTGACCAGGGAAAAGTTAAAGGTTCTTTTTGGAGATTCAAACAGCAGGGGTGATTTATTCGACACAACACCGGTCCAATGTAACATAGCTCTTTTTTATTTTTTTTTTATATTTTTTGGCACATAGTTCTATTTTAAATTTAATCTAACAACAGGGTAATTTAACTATTAACGTCTGTATTTTGCTGTTAGAAAGCCTGGCTAGCCCTTCAGTGCCGTTTTATGTCTTTAGGCTAAGCTAACAGGCTGTTAGCTCGTTCCAATAGCAACACAACGCTACAGCGCTCAGCCTGTGGGAAACTCGCCAAAATATTTTACCAGCTGTCTTTTCTGAGTAAAAGTGTACGTTTGCAGCACAAATATATGCCATAAATATTTAAGTGAAGCTTTTTAAAGTTGTTTGGAGTTGTTGTAAAATGTTATAGGACCAAAAAATTTACAATTTCTGCTGCTTATCCGGGGTCGGGTCGCGGCAAAATTTGTAATGTAAATTTTTTTTTCTAGAAAAGTCTTACTCATAGCAAAAAAAAAAAATATTTAAACTGAACCAAAACGAAAGTTTTGTGTTTCTTTGCATTTGAAAATTTAGTGACTAACCCTGTGACACAAATTGTAAATTTTGTATTATATATTTTCCAAAGGCGCAGCAGTATGGAGGTAATTTTGTTTTTTATTATTCAATCAAACAAAAAAGCAGCTTCAATCAAAATAAGAAAATTATTTATTTATTTATTCATTTTTAAAAATCAACCAAAAAAGAAAAATTCAACCAATAAATAAAAATAAAAAAATTGACAACCAAAAATTTTAATACCTGGTGGTTTATTAAAAAATAAAAATTTTATAAGTTTAACCAAACAAAAAAAGTAATTTCAATAAAAAAAAAAAACTTTCAAAAAGTTTTTTGTAAAACATAAATATTTGGTTGAATCGCAAACTTTTGGCTGAGTCTCTAAAAATAAGTTTCGAACTCAGAGAACATGAACATCCAAGTCGGGATCTAAGGAGCAACTATGTAAGACGAGTTCCTATTGATTAGTGATTTTTTTTTTTTTGATTGAAATAATTTTTTTAAATTGAATTTGTTTGAATAATAAAAAACAAAATTACCTCCATACTGCAGCGGATTTAAAAACTCACATTTTAACTCCAGTTTTGTCCCTCTTCAGATTAAAGCTTGTAAACAAATCAAAAATCAAATAATGGTCGGCCAAAAAAGAAAGAAAACAACGTGACTATGGAGACATAAAAAGGGCAGCAGTGATCAGTGGTAGGTGCATAAACATGTTTTTTTTCTCCTTCCAGTTATAAAAGTTTGTCTCATATAGGAGGTCACAATCATAATATTCTAGGTTCATGATAAGATTCAAGTCTCTTTTAACATTATAATTAAAACTGGTGTGTTTTTAAACCTACATTTATGCATCAGAAATAGCTTCTCCCAAATGAAATACTCACCAGAGTGGAGGCTGAAGTTAAGTGCCAAAATTAAAAACAGAAAAACTCTTAAGCGTGGAAGAAAATAATGTTGATGTGCGGTTCAGGGTGGGATCACTTCAACGTGGAGGGAAGAGCAAACGATCAAACGTGTCGTGTCCATAAGAAGTTTAAAAATCGCCCACAAGTGTCTGAAACATAAAGTGCAGGCAGTGTCTGTTCTTTGAGATGACCGAAAAAAAAAAAAAAAAAAAAACTCCGGCCGTTAAACCGGTCTGAGAGAGAACAGCTAAAACAGAAACGCTGAGCTGTGTCAACAATCCGCGTTTCAGAGGAGTCTCTTTGTTCAAGGCGAAGGTTGAGTTTGTCCGTTTATCAAAAGTTCTGGACTCCGCCGCCGGCGCCGCTCGGCTCACTCGATCCGGATCAGCAGTCCGTACAGGAGCGTGCCGCCCTGCTCCTTGCTGATCCACTCGATCTCGGTGTTGCTAAAGCGAGGGTCCAGGGCCTCGCTGTGGCCGAGGGTTTGAGGTCCGACCTTGTAGGAGCCCGGCCGCACGCACACCTGGAAGCCCACCTGAGCCTGGTGACATCGATGAGAACGGGGGTCCCTAAATCTGCGTTAAGGACAAAGAAGGGGCTGTGAGGACAGGCTCGCTCTGAGGAACAGGACACAGACGGGCGGAGAACTCACTGCACTTTGGGAGCAAACATCTCCAGACCCGAGTAGCGCATGGTGGGGGACAGGCGCGCTCTGGGAACCTCCCTGCCAGGGGCGCTGTTCTCCTCGGGCTCGCTGTAGCCGTTGGGACCCTCGGCCTTCACCGGAGACGTGGAGAAGATGGAAGAAGTCCCTGCGAGAAAACACAGATACATCCTTAGTAAAAAACAAGCAGCTTTAAATCGAGTCAGGCTTTAAACTGAAAGGAGAGTTTGTTGTACCAGGAAGTATCTGGCCGTGGTCCAGAGTGCGCCGCAGAGTTCCCACGCTGGTGCCGTGATACGCCGTGTGCCACTTCTTTAGTGCGTTAGAAACCTCACAGTGGGACTTTATCCTGCCACAGCAATTACAATTACCCTTCCAACACCCAGATTTCTTCCTATATGACTAATAAAACAACAAAACTGTACAGATGTAACTTTCTGAATACATAAAATATCCTGTGAATTTATAAAATGTATGAATTTCTTTGCAGCATTTTATTTTTTTTTCTAATGTCTGGAACAAGTTCAGCAAACAGATTTGCCAAATCCAGCGTTACGCAGCTCAGTATTTTAACATAAAACTAGAATTTATAGCAGCAACTTTGATCCCAGTTACATCCTTATTATAATAGAATTATTGTTATTGATCTGTGTGAGACCAGCTGAGGGCAAAGAACACAGTGAACACGTCATTTCTGCCCATTTCTGTTATATAAAAAAACATAATAGAGGGATTTTAATTAGGCTTCAGTTTTTCAGGTGTAATATTCAATCATTATTTATTTATTTAGGGTCCCCATTAGTTTCTACCTCAGCAGAGACTTTTCTTACTGGGGCCCAACAACAAATAACGCATTAAAACAAAATGACACTTAAGAAAAAACAGTCAAATTAAAAACAAAAAACAAAATCATTAGTGTTTTTTGTGCTACAATCAGCAATTAAATAGTCCTCTAGTTACATTTTGTGATGGTCACACACCTGTTTATCAGAGACATAACATCAAAAGGAGAAAAACTCAGATCAGTCTGTGGCAACAAGAGTCTAAATTATACTATTAAAAGTTGATGACTGAGTTTGTGTTTGTCTTTAAATATATGTTTTAATAAATATCAGGTCCAAAAGAAGCTTGATCAAACAATTAATATTTATATATATAGCCATTTTAACAGCGTGCTTCACAATATATAAAACAATTAAATAATAAATAATAAACTACCAGGTATTAAAAGTGTAACTGAATTAAAAAAAAGGTCTTAAGATTAGATTTTCAAAGGACAGATCAGTGATGGAGGTGGTTCCACAGTCTGAGTGAAACATGCAACAACATTATTATCTTCTACCTTTTAAATTAGTTTATTTTGTTGGACTGAAACTTAAATTGCAAATTTATAAATGATTTGAAATCTATTTTTATATTAAATGTAGAAAAACTGAAAAAATTATTCTCTTTTTTTGTCACTGGCGGGCCAAATGTGGCCCACGGGCCACCAGTTGAATAGCTCTGTATTATCTGATCTTAAAGTTCTCTTATACTCATGAAAATAACTGATAAACTCAAAATGATTCTTTTATGTGATAATTCAGTTTGTTTGCTTGCTTGAACCTGAATCAGTCTTTTTAAGAACGTTTGCGCCCTCTGCTGGTGAAATGGTGGAACTGATCAAACAGCTTCACGTTCCTCTCACAGATGGATGTTCGGCTCTTTTAAAAGGGAACCTTGTTTATTTCAAAGCGTCGTAGAATCCTGAGCAGTTAGTTAGAGACGTCTCTACACATAAAAAGCACGAGGAGGAAAACATTTAGAAAGAACGGAACAACTCCTGATCGTCTGCACCTCGGCTCTCCCGTCGCTCCTCTTAAAGAACCGTCTAACAGCTGTTGGTTCAGCTGGTCTCACCTGAGGGCGAAGCGGCACCAGCCGAACGGCAGGGCGTAGTCGCGCGGCGGCTCTCCTCTCTTGTAATAAGCCTCGTCGCCCCGCAGCTTGTGGCAGGACTCACAGTAGCACAGGTTGCACTTTGCGTCTTCGTTGAAGTAGCCGTCTTCACGGGAAAAACAGAAGAGCAGTTATTTCTGGGATCGTACGCACGGCGTGGAGGGAAACCTATGTCTTTAAAGTGAGTGACCTGGTAAAGTCAGCAGGTCCTTGAAGCGGGAGCACAGAGCCTGGTACTCGCAGGTCTTGTTGGGGTTGACCTCAGGAGGAGGCGTCCAGCACACGCTCTCTTTGATCCCTGCACACAAACACACACGCTCAGGTCTCTGAAGGCATCAGCTGACTTTATAAAACTAACAGAATGATGTGGTCTTCTTGTACCGTCAACCATGTCGGCCTTCTCCATGTCGCCCTGACAACGACTCTCGCCGCTCTCTGCTCCCACGGCCGGCACAGTGTTCGTTACTATGGTTACCTGTCACCAGGAGAAGTTGTAGGAAAAGAAACGCATCACAGAAATTAACTTTGGAGTCTTCAGATATGAAATGAGTTTCTATAGAAAGGTTCTGAACAGTTAGTATCTTACCTGCTGTAGATGACTCACTACTGACCGGACGGATGAGCTAATGGCTACGGCTAATCAAATCGACTTGCTACCATTTTGGGAAAACTCCTTTTTTTTTTAATTAAGAAAATAATAATCAGCTAAGGAGCATCCCAGCTTCTGTCTCTGCCAACGTCTTTTATTTTGAAAGGATTATAAAGTGGAAAGTAGCATTAAGAGACAAATATTTGGCAATTTTTTTAAAGAAATTAATAAATATTTTGCTTAAAATGCTAACCCATAATGTTTATAAAATAAAGTTCACATGAACCTTTATCCTCTTTTTGTGACTGAAGCTGTTTTTAAAATGTCAGCGATCCAATATGGCCTCTCTCAGACTAAACTGTAGCTTATTTAACTAGCCTGAACAAGAACTATCATAATTTCCTGCACTATTTGCTATAGTTTAGCTGGCCCTGCAACTTATATGTTTTATTTTCCTCGTTGTGACACATTTTCTTTGGACTGATGTGTTTAGTTCAAACTGGCTGACATGAAGCAATGAGTGAACATTACCGTCTGCAGCCACAAGAGGGCGCTCTAGGCTTGTGACAACTACGGCATATGTTGTTCCAAAACGGTAATTGAGCCGCAGAAAGAAAGTTTGTAGTGAACGAGGGGCTGGTGAAAAGCAGAGGTTTCTGTTGCTGTGATGGAGAAAGCTGATCGCATGATTGGTGGGGGACTGGATGCTCCTTGTGGGGACTGAAGCCTCACGACTTTGGAGGCTGATTTTGGGTGGTGGGGTTAGGTTTAGGACCAAAGTGTAAATAGTGTTTAGGTTAGTTTTAGGATAAATGGTCAGTGTTAGGCTATAAAGTTTCCAAAAAAAAGAATGGAAGTCAATGAAAAGTCCCCACAAGGATAGAGAGACATAGCAGGTGTGTGTGTGTACCAACCTGCTCACACTGGCCATACAGGTCTATGAAGGGATAACAGGGTGAAGGGATGTCCTGTGCTGCCACGCCCTGGTCCATGCCGTTAACATAGAGGTGGAGACAACTGTTGGTGTCCACCAGCAGACCCAACACTGTCCCCTCTGGACAAGTGTCCAGGTTAGGACCGTAGTTCTCACATATCTGAAACATTAGATAAAAATAATAAGCTCCATCAGTGAACAGACCCATCTGAGAGGACCGTTACATAAAATAAAAATTAATAAACTCCAATTAAGACTGACAGATCTATGTTTACCAGGGGTCATGTTAGCCAAATATTTTTGGCTGTTTTTTATTATTTTTATAAACGGTGACAGAAAACGCTTAAGGCCATCCATCATTTTGACAGATTGTAATTACCCCATCTGACCACTAGATGGCGAGTTAGCATATTAATTACATAGACTTGAATAATAACACTAGACTGAGCCCCACCCATCCCGCCCACTGTTAGCCTGTGACAGCATGGAGGAGCAGAAACTGGACATCGGCTCACAGCCACCATAGCAACTAATAGATGAACAGCAAGCTGAACTGGATCTGTTTCACAAATTATCGGTCATGTTTTTACAATAAATTAATAACTATGTTCATTTCATTCAACAATTTATACCAGAAAAATATATAATAAATAACAATGATCTAATCCAGACCTGAAGTCAGCCTGTAACTTTTTAGCTAATTGAAAAATGATGACTTCAGCTAGTAATAAAGTATATTTATTATTTCTTCTTACTGTCATTAATAATAAATAATAATAAACATTTTCCAGTCAACAGTTAGAAAATGTTCTCTGTATACCTGTTAGGATGAAACTTGTCTCTATTAGCTAAACATCTTCACAACAGGTCAGGTTCCTCTAACAGAAACCTAAAAATACTTATATATATAATATTTTACACTCTGTAGGTCTAAATATTAATCAGAGGACAACGTTATATTTAATAGTTGGTGTTAAACTGTAGCATGATTCAGCAGAGCTACACTCTGTATATCTGCTCCACAAGATAGTATCTACTAACCAGTTCAATAAATAACAGTGATTACATCAATTTTATAAGATTATTTTAATTTTAAACTGATATATTATTTGCTTCAGTGCTGCTCAGATCATATTAAGCTAAATAAGGTTAAATCTGCTGACTTGTGTCGTGAAATGAGACGTTTTCCTGCTTCTCTTCTCTTCAAATCCATAACACAAACAGCTTTTCTGACATTATTTAAAACATTAGACAGATTATATAAACTGTAAAATATTAATATTAACTGGGTTAATATTATTATTAATAGTTTAATGATAATAGTCAGTCCTTTTTTTCTGCTCTGTTGTCAACATGTACAGTAATGGTAAATCCAGACTCTTGACTGTTTTGTGTTAGCCGTTAGCTTCACCAGACGATCACATGGTCACATGGTTTCTGAGCACTCCAGCTGTTATATATACCTCCATGATTAATTAGCTGTTTTCTTAATTGAGACATTTGGTTACACACCAGCAGGAGGAAGGTCTCAGACTGTGTTCAGACCCCAGCAGGTGATCTGTGCAGGTTTTAAGTTCAATGGTTTCATTTCTTTGTTTATATATAGTTACTGGGACCACAGTCAGTGTTTTTGTTGTGTTCATCTGGTTGATGTGGATTATCTGTTTGGCTTGTTCTGACTGAATATTGATTAAAATGAATGAAAACAAATGTAAAAGTATTTTTTAAACTTCTAGTGTTTTACCTTCAGTGAGTTGTGGAAGACAGAGTCTCGCTGCAGCAGCCAGGCGGAGCGTTTCAAACAGCAGGCAGTGGAGGGGAAGTTGAGCCGGTCAGGGGAGTGGCCTATCACCCCTAAGGACAGGGACGACGTCCATGACGGGTTCAAACGATCGATCTGAAACTGGTGCCGAAAAGGAAATGAAACCATTAGCTTTAAAATTAAATACAAGGAGGAAGCGTGGAACCCTCGGTCACCTGGAAGAGCTGCTGACGAGCCAGCGGCTGGGCGGTGACCAGCAGGCCCTGGTTGTAGCTCGACACTCGGGCTGCGGTCAGGTTCTGGTTGGACAGCTGGATGTTTTTGCCGTGGTTTTCCAGGAACGCCATGACCGTGGGCACGAGGGAGCACGGCTCGCTTTCAGCCTTAACGAAGAGGAACAAAAGAAGAGATGGAGAATAAAGCAACAGAATCTCACAGGGTTACGCCATGTTGGCAAAAACAATTATTCACGATTAATCGTGGTATTTAACTGATAGCAAAGTGTCTGTGACATGCCTATATTTTAAATACAAAAAGTCAAAGAAATCATCTTTATACTTAATAAAATTGGCATAATACACATGATTTTACCCATTTTGTCACATAACTGGCCTATTTTCTTTTGAATTTGGCTCAGCCA
>JAUBOC010000170.1:8707564-8720957 GCA_032275365.1 Anablepsoides cearensis | reverse complement strand
CACACATCCTGGTCCTTGAGAAAGCCAGCCAGAGTAATCAAACACAGATCCACAGATTTATGTTTCACTTCGGTGAAATTTCCCTTCTGTATGTAACAGAATTGATACAATCCACTGTAAAAGTCACAAAAACAGACAAAGTTATTTTATTGCATCAATTCTGTTACATACAGAAGGGAAACTTCACTGAACTGAAACATAAATCCGTCAATCTGTGTTTGATTACTCTGGCTGGCTTTCTCAAGGACCAGGATGTGTGACACAAAAATCTGAATTTGGGAACTGAAAGTGAAAATAGTCAAACTGAATTTTTAATAAACCAAAATATAGTTTCAAAGCAAATTATTTCAGATACAAAACTTTAAATTCAGTTTCAAATGATTAAATTCAGTCTCAATTTAAAGCAATTTATTTTCAAACCAATGCATTCAATTTCAAATTATGCACATACAGATTCAATCTGAGCAATTACAATTCAATTCCTGCTGGCACAAGATTTATCCCATAGACTCCACTTGAAGTTAGTTTGACTGAACTTAGACTAGCCATTAGCTCAGATCACTTCACTCAGAATAACTGTTAGCTTGACTGAACTTAAATCAATTCAAATTCATTTGGACTAGCTGTTAAAAACCATTTGCCTAATTTATTTTAAGTAAACTTAAGCCTGATATTCCATACTCATTATATGCTTAGGAATTTCTACTGCAGGTAAAATATTTACTATTGATCAAAAATCAGAGCTTCACTTAACAAAAATACCACCACCATCTCCAGGCTAACACAGGGACATGGTGCCAGCAGTGTTCAAACTGCAGTAATAATGTTTACCTGCGGATCTCACTGAGGTTGGCTGTTGTGCGGATCAAAGGCCTCCAGGGGTCTCTTTCCTGGCCGAGGTAGATGATGGAATCACCCGCCACTTCTTTCTAGAAGATAAAAAACAGGAGACACTCCGCTCAATGAACACAACCCCCATTAGCTCTTCCATTCACCTGAGCATGTTTCACTGTAGATGTTTTAATTGATTAGCAGCTCAAACCTTATTGATCCAACTTAAAGTATAATTACTGTGTAATGAGAGGGTTTGCAGTAATGAAGTGTTAAATGAGTGTTGATGTTAAAATACATAAGGAGAAATAATCCCCACAAGGGAGCCTAAGCTAACCAAACTGCTGCTGGTTAAAATGTGCAAACATTACAACCATTTATGACTTCTGTTATTAACCGTTCATCATGATAATTAAAAAATACGCAATTACTAAACATCTACATTTGTTTCAAGTTCTAGGAATCCTGTTTCACAACTTTTACAATCCCAGCATTAGAAAAACCTTCAGGAGGAAACATTAACTATTATTAATGAACATAAATAATTACATAAACACAGCATAAAGCTTTCAGACTATACAGATTTGAAGAATCTACAGTAAAAGCATTGTGCTTCACACGTGTCCATCCAGGGCAGTACATACTTTATCCCGGCCGTTACCCCCTCCCTCCACTGGCCACCCCAACAGAGCGAAGCTGACGATGAAAATCAGTCCACCTGCCGCCGCTTTCCAAAACACGGCCATCGTTCAGCGCATCCAGCCACCCGGGCCTTTCCACAGCCTTCTGGGTACTTCTGAGTGTTTCCTGAGGCGTCAGGAGCAGAGTGCGCACTGCAGCGAATGTGTGTGTGTGTGTGTGGAGCGTGGGTGTATACGCCGTCCCCAGGGTCCAGAGGGCAACCGGAGGCCGGTCAGATCAAACTGCAGCAGGACAAGCTGCCCACGTTAATTCATTTACCGCGTTAAAAAAGTGGCAGAAACGGACTTTTAAAGTGTCCAACGAAGACAAAGTGAAAAATAAGTCCTCGACTTTCCTGCCTTTTGTTGAGATTCCTGCAGGGATGACTCAACTCTCAGCCGGGTCGGTGACCTCAGGCTGTGTTTACCCACAGAAAACCTTGATTCATCACGACCGGCCTCAACTCTGTGTGTGTGTTCCAGCATTTGTTTCACTGTAAGGCCTTTTTCCAAAAAAAATACTACCTTGTGAGGAGCCACTGCTCCTTATGGGGCCTGGTAGCAATGCTGTTTTTAGGTTGGGGGTTAAGCTTCAGATGTTAATGGAAGTCAATGCAAAGTCCTTGTAAAGATAGAAAAACATTGTGTGTGTTTGTGCTGCAGTTAAAGACGTAGAAAACATTTGCTTCAAGCCACAAAGCTCAGTTTTCTCTTTTTTTTTTTTGCTTTCTTTATTCCCCTGATACGATCTCCTTCCAGGAAGCCTGTGAGAACTGGAAAGTACCGGATAAAGAGCAACACACACACACACGCACACACAGACTACTGTTAATCAGATGTTGTGGGATTAGGTGTTAATCTGAAATATCAAATCGAACTGAGCATGAACTTGTTCGTACTCCTGCTCGCTCTCTCAGAATGAGGCAGAAATACAGGTTTTATTGCAACAAGCGTCAGAATAATCAACGGCCTACTGAGACTTTTTAAACAGATAGTGTAATTATTAACAATAAGTATCTTACCTGATACAGATTCATGTCTCTTTGAACAGTTTGGAGAGATGCAGTGTTCTGTTTACTAGCAATATAAGGCAATAAAACTGTAGCATTATGTTTAATAATAACTGCTTTACTGAAACAACACAACAGAAATAAACGAGGCAGCCATGTTGTATTTTGAGTTTGGGACTGGTCAGGGTTGAGTTCATCATAGGAGGGTGTTACAGTTCATTATTTTCAATTAGAAACTTAGAAATCTTTGATTCTGAGTGCAAACTGTTTCCACCAATTATGCTTAATTCTGACTGGATCGACAAGCAAACTGATGGTCCAAATGGATTGCTAACATCTTAAAACTCCAATCACACAAAACTCTGTTCACATGAACACTAGTTGTAGTTTTTGTATTATATTATTATTCTGGCTGGAATGTCATAATATTACTGCAGGAAGTACCACAGGCCAATGGAAATGCAAATGAAAGTTGTTTAAAGAGCTATGCAGCAGGTAAAATATTATCTGTTCACTTTAATAGACCTGAACTATCCCTTTAATATAAATAAGTAACGTTTGCAAAAACAAAAACCACAAATGCAGTTTAAAACTAAAATCTTAACATTTGAAAATAAAAGTTTTGGATGCAAAATCATATTAAAACCATGCTGTATATATACATTTAAAAATATGATTTGACTTCTTAACATTTCTCTTGAAAACACGTCATCCACCTGACTAAAGCTCTTCAACGATTAGAGTGACCTGTAATCTATCAAAGTTTGTCACAAATTATATTACGGTAATAAAGGTTGGCTGTGGGGGATTATTTGAAGGTAGATAGTACTGCCCTACGACGGAGTATTAGGGCCACAACAAGATTAAAAAAAATTCTTAAATTACGAGAATAAAGTCATAATATTGCAACATTTAAGTTGTATGGAAATAAAGTCATAATATTATGAGAATAAAGTTGTTTATTACGAGATTAAAGTCATATTATTATGAGAATAAAGTCGTAATATTCTAAAATCAAAGTCGTAATACCCCTTTAAATGAAAAATCCTGCAGTTACCACTGCATTAAAATGAAGAATGTTGAGCAACTTGTCAAGTTGTTCTTTAGTGTTGCTTAAAATAGTTAATCTTTTAGCACATCAGCATCTAATTTGGAAATTGTGCAAACGTTTATATGATAAACTGAAGCCGTATTATAATTAATGGATGCATTGACAGATTTAATTGTCACGTAGCTAATTTGAATGAAATCATATTATTCTAACAGTGACTCAAGTCATCATGGTCTACTTGGTAAATGCAGGCACATGGCTGTAAACAGGTGTAGAGAAAATGAGGAAAAGAAAATGGACACGTCATGATTATGACTTTTTCCATAATATTATATGACTTTATTCTCGTAAAATTACGACTTTAATCTATTATGACTATATTGTCATAATAACAATAAAAAATCTCGTACTACCCCGCTTACAAAAACAAAAGTTTGTTTGCTAATTTTTTTTAGTGGACTTAAAAGTAGCAGAATCTAATTTAGCAGAGTGTAATCGGTTCGCTAACAGTTTCCAAAGTTGGCAAAAAAGAAGCTAATCTGCTAAACAAAAGGTAGTTATGCTATTAATACTGATTAACCAAACAGTGCCTAACACCGACCAGATAGCGTCGTGGTTAAAAACAGAAGGGCAGACAGGAGCTGATGTTGGGTCGTCAGGTTAATACTTTATTTTGTTTGATTGCAGCAAAGAGAAAGAAGAGGGAGACAGAAATGAGGGAAAAGGAGGAGGGAGACGAGAAGAATGTCGGGAAGAAGAAGAAGAGGAGACTACAGACTTTGGGAGAGCTGTGGCTACAAGCCTTTGTATCAAATCTAAAGACAAAGTCATCAGGCAACATTAAAACATCTTTTAAAAATAACATGAACATATTCTGTGGGGCTCTATATGGCACAGTATTACCCTAGACATGTACACGATACCAAAAAACAGTTTAGCCACACTCCTACATCTATGAACAGCTTCATAGCAAAACAAAGCCATAAACTCCATCTCCTAACGGGTCGTTTCTTAAGAAACAAACAGGAAAAAAAAAAAAACAATAACTTTCATTTATCGCTCGAATTTCTTATGCCATAACAAGGCACCGTTAAAATCTGGCAGATCCGCGTCTTACGATAGATAATTATTTAAATATCAAAGCAGAGGCACATTCATTGGAACTAAAACGTACAGTAAATAGTTGTATATCACCACCAGATTCCAGTCCAGTCACAAGACGTCGAGTTGCATGCTTTTGGTCTGTGTTGTCACCGTGATGGCAAACTATGGCATAAGAAATGGTCCGAGAACACAAACATGTCCACCTCACTTACAGGAATGGCTTGAGACGGTGTACTGGAAAAACAGCAAGGCTTTTTTTTTTTTTTTTTTTTTAAATTCTAGTTGACCTTCTTTTTTATTATTATTTTTAACATCGAAAAAAACCAAACCCACAGAGAAATGTGTCACGGAATAAAAATAAAAATAATAATAAAAGAAGAAACAGTTGGGCCCATTTTCTGTTGAAGGAGATGCTGCTTAGGCTGATTTATTTTGGTTTTCTCGCTCTCTCTCTCTCACACACACACACACACACACACACACTAAAAGGCTTGTAACCAAACTGGAGGGGGTAATGCCTGAGCAACCCCGCCCCCAGCTATGGGTCACGTAGTGTTTTTTTTTAACGCTTTTGCCCTCACAGGTACCACACACACACACACACACACAAACACACAGTCCATTTGAAGAAGGTGCAGCGAGCCATGTGCTAAATTGTGGCTTTTAAAAAAAATCTCCAAACCGTGTTTTTATAATGAAAAGTACATTTTTTTTAAACAGAGATATAAATGAATAAAATGGCAGGAAACATAATAAAAAAATAAAAACAAAAATAAAAGCTGTGCGCACAGTGCCAGATTTGCTGAGGGTATAAACAGTTAGGAAGCGAGTGTTGCTCATGCTTTGTGGATACAGAACCCAAGTTTTTCTGACATGTTTTCCTAGGACTACTGTATATATGCATACCAGACGTTATACGGTTCTTTAACAGGTTATTTGTGTCAAAACAAACGATAATAGGAACTGAAACCGACTCTACCATTAATGCAGCTGTACTTCATTAACCTCTAAAATTTACATTCAGTTTTGTTTTTTTTTTAAGCTCCCCCTTTCACCCCGAAACTGAAGCCACTTCCATCAGGTATAAGGGCTAAACAACATAAACAACAATAGTTTAACAAAACAAACATATATAAAGATAATATTACACGTAACAAAAACACACACACACACAAAAAAAAAGGCCCCGAGAGGGCATCTGGAAAGTTTCAGCCCAAACGACGGGGTAAAGATGGGACTTTTCTCAGGCGTAATTTTGTTTTGCCCCCTCAACACGGCGTCGCTCACTTGTTGGTTCCTTGTTGAGTCCCAACAGTTTGTGAGCCCATTTCCTATCCAGAAATACCCTGATTCTCTCATTTTTTTTATTATTAATATTATTATTATTTCCTTTTTTTTGCTGTTGCCTTATGTTCTCCCTGGCTTAGAAAATGGGGGCCTTTTCTCTAAGAGGAAGAAAGCTACACAAGATGAAGGCTGACTGGTTTTTATTCTTTTGTGTAGGAAATGAGATGAAACATGGAAGTGCAACGGTTTACCAGCCTTTCACTCTTACCCAGTGGCCAGCTACATTTGTCCAAAGCAGCTACATGTGTCCCCTTTTAGTGACCACTACCTTTTTCTATTTTGTGCACAGAAAATATAAACTATCGTGAACGCTTTTACAGATCCTACAGTCACGTCTCGCTCACTTGATCTGTCGTCGTCACGCGCTCACGTCCAGCCACAGTTTTTGACTTATTAATGATCTGGATATGAGAAGAAGAAAAATCACCTCTAAAAAAAGCACTTCTACACATACAGTAGCTATTCCGACTAGAGTGGGAATGCTGTGTGCGTCTCACACGGAATGATCTAGATTCATACGAACGCATTCACACACACACACACACGCACGCATACGCAGCAATAACCTGCCGAAGCCAAACGCCGCATGCACACATCCCTACACACGTGTGCACGTACATGCTCATATATAGCTCTCGTAACAGCAGGAGGGAAAATAAAAAAAATAATAAAAAATAAACCTGCGTTCTGGCTCGATCGCTCTAAAACACACACAGCGGTGTATTTCCTCTGCTTGATCTCCGATCAGAGTCAACGTAAGCCTTCCCTGAAGAGCGTTTATCCTCGTCACGCCGTGCTTATAAAGGGAAGAAGACCGGACGAATGTTTCACACGACACACCCTGTTAGCAGTTCTTATATTATAGATGTTATAATGAGTCAGAGAGGAAGATTCATCAAGCTGGAGAACAGTAACGTTACAAAGAAGAGCCAGAGTTTTTGATACGTCGTTATTAGAATTATTGGTCTGAACTGGCTCCTGTAACGCTCTGACAGTCGGGGGTTAATGTGCAAATGTACTCGCTCTCAGCGAGCCCCCATCCCGTGTCCTACTGCTTGCTGCCGCCGCCGTCTCGGTGTTTCTTGCCGCCGGTGCTGCCGCCCCCGTAGAGTGCCGGGTTCGCCACGATGGGGGGCGGGACGGCGCCCATGTAGGGTCCAGCGGTGGCGGCGTAGTTGAAGATGGCGGGCAGGAAGGGCAGGGGTTCCACCTTGTCCCCGCCGGGCGCCATCATGTTCAGGGCGATGGGGAGCGCTGCCAGGTTGTAAGGGTAGGCTAGGAGCTGGGGGCCGTAGAGGAGCTGGTAAGGGTCCGGGTAGAACGGCAGCTTGGCCAGGTCGCCGCCGTTCGGTACAATCACCTTCCCCAGGGGGCCGAAGGGGAGGGCTCCAGGGGGGTAGGAGGACATGAGCAGGTTCTCCTCCTGCTTCTTGGCGGAGCGGTAGCTGTCCGGCACAGTGAGGGGGAGCGGATAATCCTGGGCGGGGTAGCCGGACGGTGGGGTGTCCTCCGAATGTGAATCCCTGGAAGAAACGGCGTCCAGGTGGTCCGGTTCGGGCGCCCGGGGAAGAAGAAGAGCGTGTGCAGAGGGGCGGTCGCCGGCACCGGCTGCTCCGGTGGGCAGAGAGAGCCTCTCGAGTCCCTGTGAGCTGGAATGGATCGGCCGGCTGGCTTGAAGCATGGGTCCGACAGCTGAGGGGGACCGGCAGGGGGATTTGGGTGTGTGTCTGTGTGTAGGGGGTCCGTTCATAGTGGTCTGTAGGGGGACATGTTGAGGAGACGGCACAGGGCTCAAAGGCTCCTTTTTGGGAACCAGGAGTGCAGTTTGGTCCTGCAGAGGATGAGAAACCCGACAGATTTTCTGGGCCCTCTCCATCTCTTTCTCTCTTTCCTTCTCGATTTCTCTGCTCCTCTCCAGCTCCCTCTCTCTCTCCCTCTGCCTCTCCACCTCCCTCTCTCGGGCTAAGATCGAGGACATGGTCAGGTCCTGCGCCTGGTCGGGGGACGGGCTCCGGGACGAAGGCTGCAGCCTGAGGTCACGGACCAGAGGCGGGTCCTCGTAACTCGCACGTGAAACCGCGCCGCTCCCCGCCCGTCTCTTCCTGTCGATGATGACCCCGTCCCGTCTCGCGAACCCCGCCTCGGAGACGGGAGGAGCAGCAGCGATTATTCTGGTCTGCGACGTCACGGGCGCGCTCGGGGAGGTGCTGGCGGATGCGGTGAAGTGCAAAGGGCTGGGCGTTCTGTAGAGCTGGCTGTCCAGGCTCTTCCTGCCGGGCGTGCGGTAGTCCAGGCAGGTGGGTCCGTTCATGACCAGCACGCTCTGGACCGGGGAGGGCGTGGCAGGCCTGAGGTCAGGCATAGAGAGCACCGGGTTCACCGGACTTTCTAATGGAGGCTCTGCAGTTTGTGGTCTGGAGATGCTCTCTGGGAGTTTTTCACTGGACTCTGACTCCAGATAGTTGTCTTTAAGTTGACTCAGGTGGTCCTCCGGCTGCCCCCCACTGGCTGGATCTGGTGCTGAGTAGCTGATAACTGAAACAGAGAGAGCGCTGGGGGGTTGTTCCTTATCGGCCTCTGGATCTGTGCAAAGAGAGTCAGTAAATGTTTGTGGCGGGGGTTGTGGCTCTGAGCTGATATCCTCTTTCTCTCTCTCCGGAGAGCTGCTCAACTCGTGACGTCGGACGTGGCGATTCAACGCGGAGGACGTCTTGCAGACCTTGTGGCACTGCAGGCAGGTGTGACGTGATAATGCTCTCCTGCCGATGCGACTTGGACTACAGCTGCTCCCCAATAAGCCCGTTGGCCCACCTTTGTCCTCGCTGTATTTTGCTATTTCCGGCACAGATTTGTTCCCGACCCCCACAGCTGCTTCGCCACATTTAGAGGGCGCCTCGCTAGGCTTGGGATGCTGGACTCTCTGGTGGTCTTCCAGCTTGTCTCTGGAGGGGAAAGTGGCTCGACAGAAGAGGCAAACAAACTCCAGCAGGTGGCTCAACTCGTGCTTGTCTCGCTTCCTGGGGCTTGAGAACCAGCGGCCACACGTTGCACACTCTGCTGCGTTCCCGTTGGTCCAAGGCCGCCTCTTTATTCCCGCGGGAGCCGCTGAGGTAGACAGAGGGGGCTTTGGAGAGGGAACAGGAGGGGTGGGAACCTCGTGACGAGCCTCTTGAACTTCTTCTGCATCGCTTTGTTTCTCCTGTGGAGGAGAGGAGTGATTATCACCCTCGTTTCTTTCCTCCGCGTCCTCGTTAGGCCTCGACAGGTTCTCAGCCTCCTCAGCCGTCCCATCGTCGTCCTCGTCTTGTGATTTCTCCGTTTGTTTATTCATGAGCCTTTTGAGCCTCTCTGCCCTCCTCTTCAGTCGGATGGAGCGTTTGTATTTGAGCTTTCGCTGCCAGCTCTTCACTCTCTGTAGATGTGCTTGAGCCTTTCTCTTCGGCTTGTAGGAGTAGTAGGGTCGCCACAAGTTGTCCTCCATGTCGTTGTCGCTGTCCTGCTCGCGCACCCCCTTGCGGAAGTAGTACTCCCTCACCTGATCCGGGGACTTGGAGCTCTCTCTCCTGCCCTCCTCCTCCTCCTCCTCGCAGTCTCCTGCTTCCTCGCTGCCCTCTGTTGCCAGGGCAGCCCTGCTCTGGAGGCGGTGCTTGTGGTGATGGTGGTGAGCCTCCTTCGCCGATGACGTTTCACTCCGTTTGATTTTGGGCGGGGAGAGGCTCTTGTCTCTCCTAAGGTCGGTCTCGGAGATGCTCCGCTTCACGATGGCCTCCTCGCCGATGCGTACAGTAATCTGACACAGGGGCCCCGCCTCTTTGATCTGCGTCCCCGCAGACACCTGCTTTGAGGCTGGGATATTGCTTTTGCTGTGGGACTTGCGCGGTTTGTGAAACAATCTCCCCGTTTTTGCTTCCTGCCTGCCTCTCGAGCTCTCTTCTGTGGGGTCTGAACTGTCTTTGGATCTCTTTCTGTGATTTTCAGTGCTGTCCCTTTGCTTTTTGATGGGCCTCGGACCTGCTTTAATTAAAGTCTGACTGCTGCTTCTTTCAGGGGACGGGCTGTTCAACAGGTTTTTATTACTTCCAGAGGAAACCTGATTGCTATGCACGATGACAGAGGATGACACTGTTGCCCCGTGAACTATAACGGAGGGTTTTGAATGGCCGTACGTGATCACAGACTGCACGCTCGCTTCTGTGCCTCTACCAGTCTTAAATGTTTTGGTTTTGCTAGACGTTCTGAAGCTGCCTCTGTCCTGCTCGGACTCTGAGGTCTCACTCTCTTGTTTTCTCACTTGGGCCACATCGGTCTGTGTCAGGGGCGTTAGTGCAGAGAGGTCCCCTTGCTCAGCATTAATAGAAACAGGAAACTCGTCAGGGAAAGCATCTGGATCAGGCTTCACGCTCTGAGGGGGGCCGCCAGCGATGAGGCTTTGCAGGTCCTCTGGGCCTAAAGCGCAGCCCAGGCCGGGCAGGGAGAGGGAGGGGTTTTCAGCTGGAGGGAGGAGAAGGCCATTATGCAAGCTGTCACTATAGGTTTTGTAGGGTCTCTTCTGGGAGCGCATGGGGAGAAGGCGGTAGAGCTTGAGGGCGTTCGCTTTCTGCTTGTAGCCCCCGTTAGCCGTCTTTTCACTGGAGATGAGGCTCGGATTGATCCCGTGGATGGTCTTCTGGTGCGTTTTGAGGTTGTAGTAGGTGGCGAAAGCGTCCCAACAGAAGATGCACTGGTACCGCCGCTCCCCCGTGTGCCACACCTCGTGCTTGGTGCGGTACTCGGCCAGGGCGAAGACCTTGTCACAGTAATGGCAGGGGTATTTGCGCCGCCAGGAGTGGACGTTGGAGTGGCGCTTCAGGCTGGACAGGGTCATGTAGGAGCGCTCGCACACGGAGCAGAAGTAGATGACGTTGCCGTCTACCACCTTCACAAAGTGGTTCTCGTCGCCCGCCAGCAGCTCCCCGGCTGCCGCATCGTCGGCTTGGATGCGGGCCAGGAGGCTCCTCGCCTTCTTCCCGGGCCGCGCCTTAATGATGTCGGATTGTCCCACAATCACTCCCCCCTCCACTCTCACCTCCCCTTCCTCCAGCGGCTCCTCTTTTGGCTGCACGGTCAGTGGCGGAGGAGGAGGAGGAGGGGGCCGCAGGCTGCTGGGCGACAGGCCCGGCGCCCTGCAGGACGTCTCGTGGGACTGCAGCCGCTTGCTGTGGATGAAGACTTTGCCACAGTAGCGGCAGCTGAGGGCGCGGCTGCCGCGATGGAGTCGCATGTGGACCGTGAGGGAGGAGGCCGAGCTGAAGAGCCGGTGGCACACGCCGCAAATCAGCTCCGGCTTCAGGCTGTCGGTGGGGGGGTAGGAGGAGGAGTGAGGGGGTGCGGTGAGACCCTCGGTAGGCAGGGGGGGCGGCGGCGGCGGTAGTGGGGGAGGGAAATGGAGGGTGGGCGGGTGAAGGCTCGGTCCGTGGGGGCTTCCTGCTTTCCCAGCTGGCCTCCCCGTCAGCTTTTCTCTCCTCTCTGCCTCCCCGCCTCTCTGATAGGCCGACGTGCCCAGACTGAAGAGGATCTGGGCCGTCTGGGAGGGCGAGGCCGTGCCGTTGTACCTGTCGCCCCACCCGTCGCCACCAAAACAGCCGCCTAAGGGTCCGCCTGAGGATCTTGTGGGCGACCTGTGAATCTGAGTCTCTGGGTTGAGTTTGGAGCATTTCAAAGGAGGCGAGGATTTCATCTCCTTCCTTATGAAGGCGGGAACGCTCATGGGGGAGGAGGAGGGCGAAGAGGACGGAGAGCTGTCGTGTCTCGGGGGCTTGAAAGGCCGGTGCTTTACATCGGTGGTGGCGTCCAGCTTCCACAGCGACCCCTTGTCGGAGCTCTTGGATGACAGTCGCCGTCGGTGGGGTGACGGAGACGAGGAGGAAGAGCTGTGACAGTGGTTCGGTGAGGTCAGAGACGTCGGGAGGGGCGCTGCGTTGAGCGGGAAGCTCAGGGTGATTTTGGCATTTTTAGGTCCGTCACCCATATCGTCCAGCTTGTCCTCCATTGTGGCCTCTACGCGACATCCGAGACGTTTCCCCTTCATGTCCAGCTGCTCCGCTTTCCCCTCCTCAGACCGAGAGGCCACACCAGGACAGTGGACAGGGTCGTGTAGTCCTTCAGCCTCACTGCGGCTGTACAGGCTGGCAGGTGAATGTGAGTCCGAGGAGGGGGGTAAGGTGCTGAGCGCTGGGGAAGACAAAGGTGACGAACGCCGACTTCGTTGGAGTGCAGGGTCCTTAGCAGCGATGCGGGAGGAGTCGTAGAGGGGACTCAGGCCAGGAGCCCGGTGCTTTTCGCTCAGACGTGGATGAAAGCGGCCCGCATGGTGGGGGTCCCACGTCTTCTCACCGGACACCATGACCAGCCCCCGAAATCTGAAAAAGAACACCAGAGAGACACTAACATTAGGAATAAAATAAACCATATGTACATTTGCATTATAACACAGTGAAGGACTAACAGCGTAAATACTTTCACACAAGTAAAATTGATAAAAACGCTTCTTTATCAGGGAAACCTCAAAGCGAACTCAATGCCCCAGCGAGGCTGAAGTGCTCTGCCAGGAATGGTGAGTGAGAGGAGGCAGAGGGCAGGGGGAAGGAATGAATCTGCGGCAGCGCTGGTTTAGATTTCAGCTTGCCAAAGCCAAGCGTTCAGAACCGCATTCCAGCGATTCATCGCTCTCCCTTTCTCTCTCTGGGCTGTGACACAACCCCCCCCCCCCTCGCCTAATTGGACAGTGGTTAAATTTAATCAAGATTCTCTCAAAATAGTGTGCTCGTTTAGATTTTGTGACCTACGTAAAAATAGGTGCCGCTCGGGCAGAATCTTCGTTCCTGGCAGCGGTGAAACTGTGCCAGGCAGGATTCTAACCGTTTATTTGTGAAGGAGGAGGGGAGGAAAGCAGGGAGGGGAGGGAGGTGGCACGCATGACGCAGGGTATGGGTGTTTTTCTGCTCCCTGCATCCGGTCCAATCTGAGCTTTCAAAAAAAATGTGTGCAATGGACTGTTTCCATTCTGATTCCATGTTGGCGGGGCGGCAGAAACAGGGGGGATGCTCGTATCAGTTTTAGCATCGATTCAGATGGCGGGGAGACGGGATAAGGCCGTAACGAAGTGACGAGAAGGGGGGAAAAAAAATCCTCAGTCATGCTTTTTTCTGTCTTGGTTTTCAAGCTGCGACGCTGCTAGGAAGGCAGGCCGCTGTAAAATTCCACAGGCAGCCCTGAACAGGCAGAAACTAGGTCAGCACTGTTATTGCAGAGGAAAGACGAGAGAGAGAGAGAGAGAGAGAGAGAGAGAGAGAGAGAGAGAGAGAGAGAGAGAGAGAGAGAGAGAGAGAGAG
>JAUBOC010000170.1:8689395-8707464 GCA_032275365.1 Anablepsoides cearensis | reverse complement strand
GGAAGAGGAGAAGGCGAGGAGGAGGAGGAGGAGGGGGAAAAAAAAAAATCCTCAGTCATGCTTTTTTCTGCCTTCGTTTCGGAGCGGCGGAGCAGCCAGGAAGGCAGGCCGCTGTAAAATTCCACAGGCAGCCCTGAACAGGCAGAAACTAGGTCAGCACTGTTATTGCAGAGGGAAGAGGAGGGAGAGAGAGAGAGAGAGAGAGAGGGTGAGGACGAGGGAGAGTGAAAGGGTGACAGAGGGTTAAGAAAGAGAGCAGGAGACTGGGGGGCCACTGAAACAGGACCAGTCAGACAGACAGGAGCCCCTGTAAACACATACATGCAGCCCGACATGCCTTCCCACACGCTCACAGGCCAAAGACATGGGAACAAACAAAGTAGATCAACGCAGACACTCTTTTGTTAACGATATTCAGAAGTGAAAGGTGAATCTAAGTGCAACACGGCCTGCTGCTTACAGCTGAAGTGACATCAAGAGTGGAAAAAAAAAACAGAAAAGTGTTTTTTATTGACGCTCAGTTCTATTCAACACCTACGCCTAAAATAGAACAAAGAAGCCCAATCCTAACCGTCCGGGCCTGCCATATTTTGTCGCACGGCTCTAAAGCAGGCCTCGCATTTTGCTGCTGCGCAGGAAATCCCTGATGATGGCGAGCGCCAGCCTGCTAAGAGTAGGCGGACGCGCTGGGAGACAGAACTAAAAATTTCACCGTCTCGTCTCATCGGGCTGCGTGCGACGCGGACAGGAAAATGCGTAAGACGCCTCCTTGTTTTCTTTTTTTTTTTTTAGAGCTCTAGTGACGCACGGAGCCTCTGAGCAGGCAGAGGCTGCACGACGCGCCGTCTGACTGTGACAGGCAGCTTTTAACAAGCTTTAGATGTGCAGACTTAAAAAGATGTGGAGGGAGAAAATAAAGCAGAAAATACTCTTTTCTTCTTTGTGTGAAAGCCTTAACACATATTAATCTGTCTGCACAGCTCATGGACACAAAAACATATGTGACCATGAGAACTCTTAAAGTAATCATATAAAAAGAAAGAGAGAGAGAAAATCAGCAACCCAGGTTCCTCACCTCTCTGCAACAGGATGTTCTGCACAAATAAACAAGGTGGTTTAAATCTGAAGTGTTTGTCTATTTAGGCTTGTGGCACTGCAAAAACCGCACTCGCAGATATCGCAGGACAAATTATAAAGCAGGCTCTCGTAAACATACAGCACGTCGCACATAGTGCAAGAGGTCTCATGGGACGGACGAGTCGCCGATCTTCAGGGGAGAAAACGGTGGCGCACTTCAAACATAAAGTTTCTGCTAAAACAAAACCAAACTATTTAACACGTTTTAAAAGAACCAACAGTAAAATAAACGCTAAAGCGGCTGGAAGTGGCTCAATGTGGTCATCATGGTAACCACACACCCGCGTCTCTCACTCCCTGACAGCACTTTTAACATGACGAGAGCAAGTAGCAGGTATTAAGTCTCACTGAAAACATTTCTGAGCTGTAGGCAGCAGAAGCATCCGGTCGTCACAGTTGTCAGTTTTTAAGCATCGACAGTGTTTTATGTGGAGAAATGACGAGTTTAAAAAGATCTTTCACTTCCACAGGGACACCTCCGAGGTGTGTGTTGGTGAGGGTGGAGGCACCATTTGGCCAGACAGACTCTTTTGAGTCCCAAGCTTTTGCTTGAGGTGAATTTTTTGATTCCTTTAACTATTTAAGGTCATTAGAACCTCTTAAACACAAAAACAAACCTTGTTTTTGAGCAAATTAGAAGTACAAAACAGAAAAACTTTTTATATAAAAGACGCTAGGGTCTCAAAAGCTTATATGTATATATATATATTTTTTTTTTTATTTAAATTTAGGAGGAGAAGCTTCACAGGTTGAGCAGTGACAGCCCATTTTTCAATGAGTAATATAAACCGTAAACAAAAAATATACTAAGTAACTTGTGTATAGTGATTCAACAGTTCCTGTCTTTAACAATGCAAAATTGGTCTGCCTGGTTGTGGTACCTGAGAAGTAACACTTGGCCCAAACATGCAGGACAGAACGATGACCCTTTGATGACCCAGATGCAGATTGCCAGAGGTGGTCAATGCATGGTCCAGAACCACATAAACATAACAACAACAGGGCCAGTTGTAGTACTGACAGATTTGGACCACATATACCAAACCACCGTTGGGCCAGTTGTGGAATGCCATCATGGGTTATCTGTAAAACACAGATATCCCACATATCACCATGTGGCCCAGTTCTGGAGTCCAGATGGCACTGCTGGGAGGCAAGTGGTTTATCAACCAGATGTGGGCCAGCTCTGGCAATGATGGCACTGTTTGTAAGATGGTTTGGTTTATGTGGTGTTGGACCACGCACAAACAACCTCTGGCAAACCACATGTGAGCCACCAAAGGGCCATCACTCTTTGTGTATCTTGGCCGAGAGTTAAGGTTGTTTTATGTGGGCCAAAACTGGGTCAGACAAATTTTGCTATGTAGGATAAACCAACAACAGAATAACAAATGACAACAGAATAACAATTCTCCTGAAAATCTGTTATGGCTTTTGGTTTTGATGGCACCCCAGCAGGGATGGGCACAGTTCCACTAATCACCTGACAGTGGAACTAGCTTCTCATTTAGCAGATTAGCGGTTTTGCTAACATTGAAAACCATTGGTGAACCAATTAGCTTCTGCTAAATTAAGTACTGCTGATTTTAAGCCTCTATTATTAAGACATTCATCTTGAATTTATTAAAAACTATCCCCTCTTACAAGCAGTGCTGGACGTATCAGGCACCATGTGTTAGCATTTAGCATATTTAGCATCTAAACTTTAAACCGAGAGCGTCAAAAAGAAATAAAATAACACTGAACAATACTTTAATAGTGAATACAAAAATTAACTACATATAAATTATGGTACAGAAAGTATTTCCTGTGTGTTGTTTGACTAACTTCAAATGGTATTTATAAAAATACAAACTTGATCGAAGAAATGCTTTTATTTTAAAAGGGGCAAACTGGAAGTAGACAAAGCTATAACCCTGGAATGGCTTGGTTTAGAATGGCTGATTTGCCACAAATGACCCCACCCATTTTTACATTAAACCAATCATAGGCGTAATTTGCAGGGGGGTTAGAGGGGTTATGACCCCCACAATAATTTGATCCAGTCAAAATAACTCCCCCAATAAAGTGACAATTTACTTTAACACAATAGAAATTTACTGGTTTAAATAGACAGATGCAACTCTCTTGTTGTCCTTAGGTAACTTTGATCTGATTTAAACTTTATTATGTCATATATGTACCCTGACATGGTGGGTTTTAGAGCATAACCCCCCCCCCCCCCCCCCCAATGGTAGACCTAAAGTTACGCCCTTGAAACCAATAGAAAACTAACAACAGGTTTGTGTCAGTCCCACCAGTTTTTAACTGGCAGTAGATGAAGTTGTTTTAGCGGTTAGCATTAGCTTTCACTAATTCAAATCTGTTTAGAAGTTTAGCATTAGCAGAGCTAAGATTCATGTGTAGCATATTAGCGTTTAGTGAACCTAACTTATTGGTTAGCTCTGCCCACTACTGCACCCCAGGGTATCTCCCCACATTAAAAACCTTCTAGAGTTGCCACTGCACTTACAGTTTTAAAGAAAATAGTCTGTGCTCAGGTCCAATGGGACTGAAAGTGAGTTTTAATGTACATTTTCTAAAGTCAGTAGGGATTTGAGAGAAAAGTGTCTTATAGTCATGAGAAATGTTAGGTAAAAAAAACAAAAAGGCCTCTAGTTTGATGAGTAAAGAGACATCATCACAGTAAAAGTAACTTTCAGGAAGTTAAACACTCCATTCTGTTGGAATTTCAAGGCTAATTCATAACCAGAGTTTTTACTGTTTGACTCGTAGATGTTTGTCCATCTGAAAACCTCACTTTAAGACCACAGAAACAGTTACTTAATAATAATAATCTTCTTCTCCAAGCAGACAGTTTGCTAAAGGAGACTTGCATAACAGAAGGCAGGAACTGCAGAGAGACATTTGGCTCATGCATCAGCTGAAGGCCTTGAACCAGACGTTGAGCAATCTGTTTATTCCTCGCTGAACTCGTAACTCGTGCTGATAGAAAGATAGCCATTAGCATTCAGCGCCCACTTCTTTTCTCTTTATCTCTAAAGAAATATCTGCAAACCACAATCACTTTGGTTCCACAAACTTCAAAGACAAAGGCTTGATCACCTAAATATACATTTTAAAGGAGACGTATTTACCTTTCTGAGCTCAGCTTTATAAATCGGTGACGTCAGAACCAACATGATAACTCTGTGCACGTTTTGGCCTCCACTTGGTTTAAAAACATTTTATTTTGTGAGCAGTTTCAGACGTCACTTCTTTAATCCAGAGATAAAAGAATCCTGCTGCATTAATTGAACCTCAAAAACTGTTTTTAGGTGCTTGATTTCTGTCTCACTGTTAACTGCAAAATATCAGGAGAAAAATATTTCACTAAACTTCAGAAATAAGAGTTTAAAATGATCAACCAATACTTGATAAAGTTTATATCGCATTTAGATAAAAAAAAAAACTAATTACGTAACAATCATTTGGAAAAAGCTCATAAATCAGTTTCTAATCTCAGCCTTAAAAACATTAAATAAAACAAACATAAAATGAGTAAATCACAGAGGTTATAAAGTCCTGTGTGTCAGTTATTGCAGCTGGTGTTTTAAACATCACCATATAGCAACATTTGTCAGGTCCAGGTCTGGCCCACACAATGCACTAATAACACTAAGAAGAATGACTGCACTTTTGTGGTCAAGATGTGGTTTGCCAGAGGTGGTCCATGCATGGCCCAGCACCACATGAACCAAACCACAACTGGGCCAGTTGTAGCATTGATAGATTTGGGCCACCTAAACCCAATCACAACTGGGCCAGTTGTAGCATTGATAGATTTGGGCCACCTAAACCCAATCACAACTGGGCCAGTTGTAGCATTGATAGATTTGGGCCACCTAAACCCAATCACAACCGGGCTAGTGGTGGCGTGTTATTCTAAAAACAGTGCAATCATTGCCAGACCTGGCCCACATTCGGTTGACAAACCACTTGCATGCCAGCAGCTCTGGCCCACATCACCTCATTTTATTTTCTAAGTTTGTCCTTGATTTTTCATCATGAGACAATCTGAACTTTAAACTCTGAGATGTAATGCTGCGGGTGATATGCATTTTCTTCAAAGTTAGACCTTTTGTTTTTCCTCTTAATTCCTCCTTACATAAGAGGCTCAAGCAGCCAGACGTAGGAAACGCGGGGAGATGTCAGAGCGGAGAGGATAATTCACAACTCCTGAACAATATCTAACTTTTTCCACATGTGGGTGAAAGAAAAGAAATGAGTCCTTAGCTATCGACTGAGTTTACCGTTTAAAAAAAGTCAGTGGCTTTTTGTGAACTTTTGAAGAGACCAACTGTGTGCTTTCAAATCCAGATGTGTGTCTGGTACATAACATGTCAGCAGATCTGCAGAGCGATGTTTGACCTGATAAAACAAATTCAGTTTCAAGCACTTCTAAGCACTTGATCCCAAACCAAAAACAGCACATTAATAAACAAACTGTTATAAAGTGTGCAACATGGGCTAGTTTAACACACGACTCATTGATAATATTTAAAAAAGATTAAAAGGCTAACATGTCGGTGAAGGTAAAGTAAGACGAAGAATTTAAAACAATATTATAGCAGAACACTGGTCTGAGCTTTTGCTCTAGCTTAATTCAGTCTAAAATATAACATTGTGCTAAACTATTAGATTTAATCAAATTTGAAATTTTAATATGTTTAAAAAGCCAAATATTTGAACTGATGCAATCCCCCATCAGTAAAGAGACCACAAAGAGGAAAAACTGTTGTTTAACCAGAAGAAACAGGAAGAAACTTGAGGTATTTCACTGGCTGTTATCAGCTCACAGCTCAAAAGCATGCCTCTCTGATGGTATGGGGGTGTATTAACATGTATGGTAAGGGCTGCTTACACATCTGGAAAAGAGCCATCAGTGCAGAAAAGTATACATGTTTAAGTATACATGTGCTCCCATCCAGATAATGTTTCTTTTTTTTCAGAGAATGTTTTGCATATTTCAGCAAGGCAATGCTTAAAAAGCATTATAACAGCATGACCTCTGGGTCATGAGTCTGGGGGAAGAACTGGTCTGCCTGCAGTTCAGGCCTCTCACCAGTTGAAAACTGCTTCATGAAACGAACAACCCAGCAAAGACCCAGAATTGTTGAAGAAATCAGACAAAAACGGGACAACATTCCCCCCAAAACCTCTGAGTTCCTGAATGTTTACAGATGGCTGTTAAAGCAGGTTATTGTTCATCTTTTTTGCAATGCGTTGCTGCCATCAAATTCAAAATTGCTTATTTTTTTCTAAAAATGTCGCCTATATTTAGTTTAAACATTTGATATATTTACTATGATCCACAGCGTCCAAAATATTACTTTATCATATTCACAAAATTACTACAATCTGTTTCTGAATTGAGGTTATTGTCCTTAGCACTCTTGCCATTTTTATTCTAATCAAGCTTCTTGTTCATTCAAAATATTGTTAAAAAAAATAACGTTACACTCATTCTTACATAAAATTATAAACATGTATTTACTATGTGATTTTTAAAACTGATTGGTAGAAATATATTTGTGTTTATTAGCAATGACAGCCATGTTAAATTAAAGTGACACTAAAAGTTTGGAGATTATAGTTGTTTTAAAATGCAAAAAAACACCTAGATTTTAGGCTGACTCAAACCAGCCGTTAGCTCATCCAACCATTCAGAATTAAACTGTATAACAAAAATAAGATAGCAGTTATCTGTACTCTCTCTTTAAGTAATGTCAGACTGAACCCATGTACAAATAAAAGCCTTTAATTATTTGGAGAATTCACAGCAGGCAAGTGGGCATAGCGCCCCGGCTCCTGAACTCTCTAACCGAGCACCACCCTCCACCAAAACCAAGCCGGAGGTTTCCAGTCGTGAGGACATGTCTGACACAGACAATCACCTGCTGTGTGCTACATGTAAAGGAAAGCGATCAACTTCAGACGTCGCCTGGACATGTTTCTCCGAACCCCGTGCGTGAAAACGGCTAGACGGTGAGCACACCTGCAATGTCAGTAAGTATCAGACACTGCAGAAAAACAAACAAAAGCTGTGGACTGTTCTATGCTTTTTAATTTTATTCTTTCTGATAATACTGCTGTTTTATTATCACCCATCATCGAAGGTGAGACAATGTTTCTGCCTGTTTGTCAGCAAAAGATCTCATTAACCAATAGCTGGGTTTTGATGAAACTCTAAAAAGTAATCACTGGACGTACTGCACATCAAGATGGACTCTACTGCTTATTGACAAAAAGGTTGGTTTGTACTTTATCAGAAGTGCAGAAATTGTGTCTGGCTGATGTGGTTACACAACAAAAACTGTGCATTTTTGTTTTTTTCACTGGCTCTAAAAACCTGTCCTGTGCACACACCCGTTAAATGCATTGTCTCGTGTAATGGGTTAGAACTTTGTGGGCGTGAACTCTGCTCTGATTTTGCTTCAGCTGCTCCACTGATGATCAGCTGGCCGAGGCTGTTAGAAAATACAACCATCGTCACAATTTAGTAGCAAAACTTACAGAGAAAGTCAAAGAAAGCTTCTAAACCAGTGGTGGACACAGTTCTGATAATTTGCTAACAGTGGAACTAGCTACTTATGTAATGGATTAGCATTTATTGCTAATTTTGGAAACCGTTAGCAGGGAGATTATCTTCTGCTAAATTACATCTCACCAATTTCATCCATCCATCCATTTTCTGTGCACTCTTATTCCTTTCAGGGTCGCATGGGTCACTAGTGCCCATATCCAGCAGTCATAGTGCGAGGGGCGGGGTGCACCCTGGACAGGTCACTAATTTCAAGTTCACTAAAAATTCACATGTATAAAATTTCTACTTTATTTGCCATTTTTCCCAAATAAAATAAAACTATCAAATCTTTCAAGCAGTGCTGGACCTGTCAGAAACCATTTGTGTAGCATGTAGCATCCTTAGCGGCTAAGCTTCAAACTAGGAGCGTCAAATAAATAAAATAACATTTACAATAGTTAATTAATGAATACAAAAAATGACTAGGTATAAAAAATGATAGAGAAAGTATTTGCTTTTTGTTGTTTGACTAACTTCAATTGGTATTTATAAATACAAACTCAAAGAAATGCTTTTATTTTGAAAGAGGTAATCTAGAAATATTATAAGTTAGACAGAGCTATAATTGGTTTAGATTGGCCGATTTGCCACAGATGATCCCACCCACCTTCAAATTAAACCAATAAAAAACTAAAAAGAAGTTTGCATCAGTCCCACCAGTCTTCATCTAGGAGGAGATGAAGACGTGTGCTGTTAGCGTTAGCTTCCACTTATTCTTCAGAAGAGAAGCTAAGATTCTTGTTTAGCGGATTCGTTAGTAGTGACGCTAACTTTTTGGTTATCTGTGCCTGCCACTGTTCTAAACCAGTGGTTCTCAATCCTGACCATGTTTTATTTGTTTCGCTGCTTTTCTCTTTATGCTCTGCAGAAGCCTGCAAATCACTCATTCGTTTAAATCAGGTGTGCCAAAGCAGGGAAACAACTTAAACATGCAGGATATGGATCCTTGAGGACCAAAACAAACCAAGGGGATCACATGCACAAATGAGACAGAGTGGAAACACAGAGCTCTCTGAGGCTGTGATGTCCAGCCGGGAGTAAGTTTCGCTCAGACAGCGTAGGTAAAGGTTCCCGCACCTTCTGTCGGAAACAGTGGCGGTCTCGCTGTGACACACTTGCAAAAACTGCACTTCTCCTTGGTTAATGACAAATGGCAGATCTTCCACCTCCAATTCCTCCATCATCAACTATAAATAAACATCCACTCTGCCAACAGTGCTGTCGCTGTGTAGTTTCTGTTTACTGCTGCAGTGGGAGGGGCTTACCAGGACTTCTCGCTGCAGTTGCTCTTTAAGGTATAAAATTTTCATGCAAAAAAATGGTCTCACAACCACGTCAGTGAGACCAGCTGTCTCATGTCTGATAGAACCCAAATCCAACTTTAGCCGACACTAAAATGTCTATAACTCGGCCGGTTTTACAGATATTGAGCTTAAATTTGTTGTGAGAGTAGCTGAGAGTCATCCTCAACACATACTCCGAGCACTAACAGCTCATGTGAGACTGGATAGAATTGCATTTTGTTATTAAATAACTCTTTACATCAAAAGATGACTCTATAGCGTTAAAAAGTGGCGAGTGATATGCATTCCTTCAAGGAATGCCAGGCCTTTATGATTAGCGTGGTGTCACCCAGTGTGAAGTGTTTGGGGGAGCGTGCCCTGAAAGGCGGCTTGTGTGTGTGTGTGGATGGGGTCTCGGTGGTCCAGCCGGTGAACCAGCAGCGAGGAGCTTTATGGTAGAAGGAGGAGCCGGCTGGGCCGTCTCCCCACCGGGGGTCAGCCAGAAGGGTCCGGCTACTGAAGCAGCGGCAGTTGGTGTGTGAGGACAAGTGTTTGATTGGAAAAAATGGGGGCGGGAGGGTGGTGGGGGGGGGGTTGCATTGTTAGCAACAGCGGCTACTGAACTCTGCACAACCCCCTGAACAAATGAGAGGCTGGAGACAGCCAGATGGGATGGAGGGAGGAGGAGGAGAGGGGAAGTTGGTCGGGGAGCGGTTTTAGTGTTTAAGGATGCATGAGTGGGGGGCATGTAGGGGGTAACTTCAAACACATCTATCTCATGTTCACGTTTGATGGTTTCCTCATCTTTCAGATCCCCTTCAGCTCAACGGGCTCGTTTGAACGCCAGGCCTCGCACCGTCAAACCTGCCCACATCTACGCCGACGTACGCTCCTGTTTTCTGTCAGCCCAGATTTCCCCGAATTAAGGAAGGCATTAGAATACGACCAACCCTCCAAAATAAAAAAAAAATAAAATAAAGTCCCCCTGGAGAGCCGTGGCACAACACTGGTGACCTTTTTGAGGCAATTTCCCCTCAAATCATTTCCAATTTACACATGTAGTCCACCCCCCTGAAGAGGGTGAGAAGTCCCTGCTGGAGGCTGCGGGTCTCAAACAACCGTGAAACATTCGGCATCAGCGATGCGAGGTGGAAGTGTTAGAACGGTCACCGTGAGTCGCAAATGCAGTGTCTGCAGGGGAAGGGGGGCAGAGCGCGGCAGCAGCAGCGGCTTCCTGAACGTGTCCACATCCTTTATGCCTGACGCATCTGATGATGAACTGTAAACACAGTTAACCAAGTTAAAGATGGCTACAATTACGTCTGAGTGGCTTTCATGTTCGCGGAAAAGAAAAAGGCCCAGAGGCGCATTGGTTTTGTGACCCTCACACGCAGCTGCAGTCAGATGTTTACGTCCGCTCATCATTGGGCATAAATGTCATATTAATTTGGGGGTTTTAGGGATTTATGTGAACCGTCCTTTTTTTCCAGGGTGGGACGATTATGCAACATACGACGTTGATAGTTTTTAAAAGTAGAAGTAAGTGCACAAGTTAGTTTCTGTTTGTGAATTTTCTCTGACCAAAACAGAGTCAAAATGACACAAACAAGCTTAAACAGACCCATATTTTCACCCAAATCTTTCAATAAATGCTGCTGAATGAATGTCTTTTAACGTGACAAGATCAAGGCCTATAATTTTCTTGTTAGTGATCAGGATTGACTGCAGCAGGTAGTTTCTCTTTGCCAGCATAAATAGGATTTGTTTGATAGTTTGATGAAAACTCATCCGTCAGCCTCGGATGAAAGAAATTTGGTTTTGGATGTTTAGGAGCAACCCTGGAACCAACAACGGCTCAAGTCACAGTCAGGCAAATTTTACATTTGTTATATACTTAAAAAGTTGCCAACCAAGAAAAAAAAGCCCTAAGCTCCGAAAGCAACACTTTCAACCTCGACAGAAATTTGCAACTGCCCACGTGCTGAAACCACACTGGAGAGTTCTGCTGAGACAAAACAAAGTTTGGGCACAAAGACGAGAAGTTGAACAAGTCAAAGCGAGGCTTTCGAATTCAAAAACAAAATAATCGACAAACACGGCAGTGGCAGCATCATGCTGAGGGCTGTTTTGCTATCAGACGTCAATTATTATTATTTTTTATATGTATTTATTAAACCAGGTAAATCCCACTGAGATCTTCGATCTCTTTTGCAAGGGAGGCCTGAGCCTGAAAACATATGTTTTTGATCTGTGGGGGAAACAAGCACGAGAACGATGATGCAAACTCCACACAGAAAGACCCCGGGTCCAAACCAAGGACCTTCTTGCTGTGCGGCATCAGTGCTAACCACTGAGCCATCGTGCTGCCAGCAAGAATAATGAGAAATGCTTGTTAATGGATATAAAGAACAGGTGTTGGAGGCTCAACTCGCTATTATAATAAGGATGTATATTAGAAATTTTGTGTTTGGAACATATATATAATTATGGGTATACCTTTTAGCAAGGGTATTATCATCATTAATAGTATATATACGCATTGTTGTTGCTGTGTTTTTGATATTTCTGTTTCTGCAGGTTTACAGCCAAGATGTCGGGTGTGTTGTCTTGTGTTTTCTCAATATATATTTCACGTATTTTCCTAATCTCTCTTTCACTTCTTCCTTTCCACTATTTTCTTCACTTTCTTTTTCAAAAAAAGTCACTGATGCTGAAGAAACTAAGAAACTAATATTCAGTTTTGCTTTCTACTGAAGTGGCTTAGAAAAAAAATGAAAGAAAAAAAAATAAAAATATTTATTTAATATTTGAAGTTAGATTTATTTATTGTCATTTAATTCTAGTAAAGCTCAGACCAGTTTTACTATTTCCTGATATGAAAAGCCTTAGAAGTGTCGAAAGATGGGCTCTCTATTTCATATGATAGCATGTGTTGTCAAATCTTAAAGGAATTAATTTCACTCAGAATGTCTCTTTACTTCACACCAGAGACACAAAACCAACAAAGCTGTCATGTTAAAATTTACAACACAAAGTAACCAGACTTCTTTTTGTATTTGAGGACATTTCTCAATTCAAACTAGATTTATTTTAAATGCTGCTACTAGAAAGATTAAGGCTGATGCTCTGAAGATTGTGACTTATTGTAATTAAAGGTGTATTTGATTATCTCCAAAGATACAGACATTTAAACTATAGATAACTTTATATTTTGTTTAAATGAGAGTGGTAACTAAGTGGTTTTATGACCCTAAGGCTGCAGGTTGGAGTTGTTGTGACTAAAGAAAAAGAAAAACACTTAAACAGTTCATATTTAAACTGTACACTAAACACATAAAATTCATGAGCGGCACAAACAAAATATGCCCTCAGTGGTTTAAATGATTTTATTACGATTTTATGATAATTTCCTTTTTAAACTTTGAATAGTCATATTGTTTTTTAAATGAGGTAGAAAACATTATTTACATATTAACAAAATATGGCTGATCAGTTAATTAAAAGATCCAAAAGAAGCAAAAAGACTTATTTAATTTACCAGCTCAGCTCCCCTCTTAAAACCTCTCATTAAAACAACAGACATCTTCATTTGATTTTATACCCACCGTTGTTTTGTGTTTTATCATCCACGTCATCTTTGTCTGTTTTTTTCTTTCAGATCATGGGGGTCACTGGTGCCCATATCCAGCAGTCACTATGTGAGGGGTGGGGTACACCCTGGACAGGTCCTGTCCATCACAGGGACACATAGAGACAAACAACCATTCACTCTCTCACTCACACCTAGGGACAATTTAGAGTTATCAATTAACCTGAAAGTCATGTTTTGGGTCTGTGGGAGGAAGCCGGAGTACCCGGAGAGAACCCACACATGCACAGGAAGAACATGCAAACTCGACAAACTTGACCTGGCAACCTTTGAGGCATCAGCTCTACCAACTGAACCAAATATTAATAAGTAAATGTGTTTTTAATGAGGATGCTTGAGAATTTAGATATGTTTTTACAAAATTTTATTTAAAAAACTAAGTTTTTCCAGCGTTTGAAATAGAGACTTTTACGCTTTTTGATACAACTTCTCCAGCTGTAGAAAACACCTGCTCAAACAGCACAGATGAGGCTGGAGTGCTTCTGGCTTTAGCTGCTTCATAATTCTTGATAACTTTGAAGATGAACTGCAAAAGCACTGTAAAAAACAAAGTGCAATTTTAACACCAATAGACTTGAATTTAACTCTGTTTCATATAAAATTTGGTCCCAATCAAAATTAGTGTAAAATGTACTCTATAGCCAGTATCAACTTTTTAAAGTTAATTTTACTCATTTTAGTGTCAAAATCAACAATGAAATAGAGATGTGACGTTCGCAAACGATTCAAATCTTTTGAACGGCTCTTTATAACAAACGATAGAAGCCAAATCGCGGCCAGTAACGAGCCATTTGTAGTTTTATTTCTTTTATTCTTCATACAGTCTTTACTTTTTTATACGTAAATCGCTTTATAGCTTTGCTTTTTTGCTGAAAACAGGTGGAGTTGTGGAGTACAGAAGCTCACGGTGAAAGGGGGACGGGGGTTTCCGCTTGACAAACACATGGTTCCACCCACGTGACGGGATGATGTCATCACTACGTGATGACGTAACACGTTCAAAATTGAAGGGCTCATTTGAACGGCTCCATGAAACAAATGCTCCCCAAGATCCGAATCCCTTCAAAGAGCCATTTATCCCATCTTTACAGTGAAATGAGTATGATTATTTAACACTATAGTTTGTAGTAATCTTATTTTTATGGAGTTAATTTTTACTAAATTTACTTTAAAAAGTACATTTTATTGTGTAATACTATTATTTCTTTTTACACAGTTTGAGTCAGACTATACAAAGTCTGCACTCTATCCTTGAGTTAAATCCACTCTTGAAGTGTTGTATTAACACTGAACATGCATTAGCACAGCTACTTACACCAGAGTAGCTCTCACTCATGGTGTCAATTTATGGCCAATAACACAAAACTTAAACTTGAACAACTTGATCAAACGGAACAAGAAAACTAACCAGAACAACTCATTTTTACTCTCATAAACATTTTTAACAGTCTTAGACATGCAAACACATAATTTCTACAAGATTACCCAGCATTCCTTGCTGAGAAAATTCTGGTCCATGAGGAAGAGGGCAGGGCTTTTCAGAATACGTCTTTCAACACTGTATTGTGTTATATAACGACACTGTTAAGTGTTATATAAGACTTAACGGTGAGTGGAGCTTATTTAACACTGCCCAGGGTTGAGACAACATTGATGAAATCAACACTGTGAATTAACACCATCACTGCGTGTCAGTTTACTCAGAACGTTTTACCTCTTAAAAGTTTACCACTTAAAGTTTAACACTCCAGTTTTTACTGTGTGTGTGCACGCACCAACAGGGCTGCCATAGGCGGTGTCCCGGCGCGGTTGTGCACCTCTGAATTTTTGTGAAGGCTTCACACATCACACCATTCAAACAGTTACAACATTTCACAAATTATAAGGTGTTCAGCCACATATTTGTTTTGAGAATACTACAACATGGTAAGCACTAAGTACATAAACCTCCAACGCTGGCAACGGTGCACACACGCCCTGCACAAGTACCAAAACTGCGACTCTGAGCCAGCCTTTTGACGCATCAGTGTCGGTTCGAAACAGTTCCTTTATCGATTATGTCACTCCCTTTAGCAATACGTGAACCAACACAGAGTTTTGCTCTATGAGCTTGATGCATGTTGCCAAACTAGTAATAACAGTGGATAGCAGTGCGCTGTTTGTGCCGCTCACCCTCAGTCTAAACATAACTTTGTGTTTTATTATCTTGGCTCTGCCTGATTGACGTGTCTGCTGACACCTGCTGCACCAGTGAGTCACCTGACATGGAAAATACAGAGGATTCAATGTGTAAACCTGTTTTGTACCACAAGAAGCAACAAAATACATTTCCATTCATCCATAATAACTCATCACATAAAACACCTGTTCAGCATGTTTAGTAAAAATGAGCTACTGATCCTAAGCTAAAATATGAGCAGTAAAATTCAACTGACCTTATTTGTTTCCATAATGTGAAAAATATTCCAGTGCAGTCGTGTTTACTTCTTCACAGTAACAAACTGAGAATAGAATCTCTTCTCTCTCTGCAGTCCTATACATGCTCTGTTCATCCTCTAAACCCAGAGAGAATCGATTTCCTCATGTGTAAATCTCCAGCCACAAATAACTCATTTCACACGTGCATCACATGTTCAGACAGATAAATATATTTTGTTGTGCTGCCAGCAGTAATATTTTGCATCAACTTTAAAACCATCTCTACAAATTAAATATTCAAAGAAGTCAATAAAGGATGAGTCAGTGGCATTAATATTTCCTGTGAAGTTTTAATTTGAAACCTAACAGCTCTGTAGCTTTAATAAGTGACCTGTGGAGTTGTAATTAATACGGTTAAAGATGAATAAAGTAAGGTAAATTGAGTCTCAAAAGTATTTTAACTGTCTGGCATGTTCTAGTTCTTTAAATTAGTAATGCTGCCTCTTATTTATGATGCAGGAGCAACTGGTCTGAATTTAAACACATGTCTGGAATAAAAACATAGATAACCAGAGTGAAAAACCACAAATATCAAACCATCAGCAAAGGTTGTGAGTTACTGCTTTAGAATTATGTCTTTGCAAAATTGAAAAAGATGTTTTTTTTAAAGCCAGTTTACAACTTCTTTCTACAGTTTTGAATGAGTTCTCATTAAATGGTGCTTCGACATGTTCAAAGCACTTAAACAAAAATACAGATTATAAAGAATCCTTTAGAGAAGACAGCAACCAGAGCAGAAACAAAAACTCAAGAAAACTCAACAATTTTATATCTGTATCAGGTTTAATCAGACTAAAGTCTCCTTCACACTGAGTGGCTGTGTAATGCAGTGGTTTGATAGTTGTCTTGGGATCAGAAAGTCACAGGTTTGATCTCCCACTAAGCCAACATGTTGTGATGTCCTTGAGCAAGACACGTAGTCCCTAGTCCCGGGTGCTTACATAGCTTGGAGTGGATTGTTGTCCACAGGGAGGGAGGACAAGCAGCTTTTCTCTATACAGTGGCTCAGTTCTTAGAGCTGATGCCTCTCAGCAAGAAGGTTGCCAGATTGAAACCCAACAGTGTGTAACTGCTCTTCTTCTGAATAAATGAAAACTATGTAACACAGTTGTTTACACTTAAGTTAAAAATATTTAATCAAAGGAAAACTGGAGCAGGAATAGAAAGAGATGAATAGGATTTAGATTTTTATTTCTGTGACTGTATACGACCCACAGGAGACAACATTAATCGTCATTTCATTCCTCGACTTTAGCAGGTCCTTTAATTCCACAGCTAATGATGCTAAAAATGACAGATTTTCTTTTCTGGATCCCTGAGAGCAGGACTTCAATCTCCGAACTTGTAAAGTTCTTCTTTTTACTTTGCGATGTCATTTATAAATGAACACTACCAGGTATGTGGGGCAGGAAACAAAGTTTTATATGGTGTTTTTGAGGTGGTAATTATGCTAATCTCCTCTCCTCGTGCGCGAGCACCTGGATACGCATTCATCAGTTTACGCTGCTCATTTACACACATGAAACATTTTCAGACATTTCCAGATGCTACTGTGGACTGTTTTTTTTTTGAAAACCAGGGTGTCAGACGACTTCCTCTTGTTCTTACCTTTAGTGTGACACCTTACATGAAATAAAAAAATGTCAAAAGGCTTTTAGGGAATTTCAGGCCAACTGTTAAGTGTTATGAAAATTGTTTACGTATCAATGGTAAACGTATGATAAATGTATGATTCACTGGAACAAAATAAACACATTTAAAAGGTGAAGGATAAAAATATGTGTCCTGCTGTTGGATTTGAGTAACTGTGGCCCCCTGAGCAATTTAATTGATAAGTTCTGTATTAAAGTCTCAAAATAAGCTGCTTTAAACAAGCACTGACCATAAATTACATCTCCATGTCAATTCCCTGTCAGAAAGTGGGAGAGTTCAGAATTCAAGACTTTATCACTACTAAACAGTGAGTAAAGCTCTCTTACTTTTACTTTTATTAGAATTTCTGTATTATTTATTTCACATTTAGTCAGTTGTTCATGTAGTGCTTATCAGTGTTTATAAGAGTAGTGTTAAAACACTTTCTATACAGGAAAAACCAGGTAGAGCTCAGTTATTGTTTGTTAGCAGTGCAGAAGTTAGAATGAACAATTTCATGTTTAATCAAAGTTAAACATGAAATGTTGAAGTCAATTACATCTGGCCCTTTGAGGGCCACCATAACGCTCATGTGGCTGTTAAAATGAGTTCAACACCCCTGCATTAGGGTGCTTTAACTATTGACTTCTGGTTCTCTCTCTACTTAGATTAAATCTAGCTGAATCCTGGAACCTGAAAAAAAACTCTTTCTGACATTAGAATGTTGCTACATGCTAAAACCATGCTACACACATGCACGATGCTACTACCACAGGTATCATCTCTATACTAGGTTGTTTCCAGGACCTTTTCATGATCAGGTTGTAGTCTGTGTGTGAGTGGCCAACTGAACTTCTAATTTTCTCAAAGCAAACTGTGATGGTGCTTGCAGGTCTGCTGTTACCCCAAACCTGTTCAGCTTCTATCACTATAAAAAACAACCACAACCTCATTACAAATGTTTTGAGCACTCTCCATGATCTATCAAACATTTATCACTTTCACTCTTAATATGGACCTAAAGACTTTCATATAATCGTACAAATGCCATGTGACTCATTTTTGATGTTGTTTATCCAGAATTAAAGGATCTGAGTCATTAGAGAGGAGCTTACAACCATGACCCAATCCTAAACCATCAATTTACATCATGTTCTTCAGGGGAAACTTAAATGACTGAGGAAAAGTTGTACAGTGGGGAGAACAAGTATTTGATACACTGTTGATTTTTCAGGTTTTCCCACTTGCAAAGCATGTAGAAGACT
>JAUBOC010000170.1:8661640-8680735 GCA_032275365.1 Anablepsoides cearensis | reverse complement strand
CGCTCTGTTTACATGCAGACATTCCCTTTTTACATCACTTCCTGTTTCTTCACATGCAAATATCTCAACAACCGTTCCTCTCAGCGACGTGAATTTTGTTTTGCAACATGTTATAAATGTTATCTTTCCAAAAATGCATTCATGATTATTACAAAAAGTTGATGTCACAGGCACTTTAATATGCCCTTTAAAGAAACTGTCCAAATCTTTAAAAGTGGGGTTTGATGGAGACAATATTAACAATTCATATCTTACCTGCTGTAGACAGATTTTTGAATGAAGAGTTTCAGTTTGGAGAAAGCGAAAGAGTAATGTGTTGCCATCATTGTATGTAACTTTCTTCTAGGCTAGTCCTAACGGGGCCGAGATTAAATCAGATCCCAGCCACGTTAACAGCAGCTAGCTGTAGTCTTTCTGGTGCAGCTTAGAGCACCTCCAGCAGGTTTATCAAAATATTTGTGCAACAATTATCATGTTATACAAAAATTGATAGCGGTGTTATAATTTTATTAGTTTGTTGCAGAGTTGTTCTAACGTCGGCCCTGCTCAGATTAGCAGTTATCTCATTAATCTAATCAGAATTAAACTCTGTTATTCCAAACTGAGGTTGTTCAAAAGGTTTTGAGACATAAACTATTAATTGTTCATAGGAACCCCACTTCAAAAGGATTGAACTATTTCTGAGATCTATTTGAATTCAGAAGTTAAAGTTTCAGAGTTTTGAGTTGGAAAAAGTCTACTAGATTAGCAACATTAGCAGCTGTTTGTCTACATGTATGGAAATCCATGGCTTGTACTGCTAGCGAGCCCGGTCAATGAACACAACAATTATCAAACCCGTCTGTTTTCTTTCTTTTTTTGTTTCCTGCTGCAGCACGATGAAGTCAGGTTCGACCTCAGAGGTAAATGAAACGCAGCGTATCGCTTTAAGTCCGATAAAAAGATTCATCCAAGCAGCAAGATTCATGTGGTTTGACACAGCTGCGCTAAACTCGCCTGATTAAAAAAAAAAAAAAAAAAAAAACAATAGGTGGATCCATCAAAGTTTCAAATAACACAAAAAAGGGGGTTTCGCCTGACGGGCCTGTTTTTAGATGGCTAGGGAAGGCGCCGCCGAGCCACAACAACAAGCTGTCTCTGGGTTCAGAGGAGGAAAACGGGAACATTTATGGGTGAATATGGGCAACGTGAGAGAGTTTAAGTTGGCGGCATATGGTTGTGTAACGGGAGCGGCAGGAGAAAATAGGAAGGGAAGAGCTGGAGCACGAACGTTGCCAAAGGAGACTAGAAAGGATAGGTGGAAAATCATCTGGGAGGGGTGTTATGTTGATATGGTGTGGAAGAGGAGGAGGAGGAGGAGGTGGGTTGGACGGCTGGTTTTTCCACTGCCTGAGAAAGAGGGATAGAGAGAGAGGGAGAGGGAGAGAACGGCTAAATCAAATTAATTAGCTCCTTCATCTCCAGGCAGCTACTCAGGCATGCTGTACTGGCAAGGAGAGACTGCAGGCACAAGAGAATAGAGGAAAGAAAAAAAAAGCGACAGAGGACACGGTGGAGGGCTGAAAAGCCTGCTGTGTGTGTGTGCACCATTCAGGAGGACAAGCAGCAGAGGGGAGGGGTGCATAATTCTCTGATAAGCACGAGGGTTGTTTTGCTGGAGCTGCTGCTCAGCCATGAGGAGGAGGAGGAGGAGGAAGTGGCTGAGGACGGCTGTGCTTTGAGGCGATGGTACTTCCTGTTTCTAGACAGCCTGTAGTTTGAAGGCACTGTAAACAACCCCCCTTTTTTCCCCCCCTGCACGCCTCTTTAAATAGCACAGAGGCACTTCAATGAGAGCCTTCCGGAAAGAGGGTGATCCGAGCAAAGCTTTGGAGAAAAAAAAAAAGGAAAGTACAAAGACAGTTATGACGACATCCTAATCAAAAACAAAATCATAAATCTGCTGCACCGCCGGGTGAGGTGGGGGGCAGACACAGGACAAACGCCCAAAAAAAAAAAAAAGGTATTTCGATATTGTGAGATTTAACGCTCAGTTTGTGTGTTGGGGATTACTCTCAGCTACTACCACACAAAATTTTAGCTCGATATCTATCAAACTTAATGAACTTTAGCCAGTTTTGTGTTTTCCAAAGCAAGCTCACTGCGGTTGCCATCTTTAATTGTTTGAGCTCCAAAAGTTGATCAGCTCTAGATGTACATCCAACGCATATTTCTTGTTCATTTTATATAAATCTGTGCAGTTTCCTGAGATATTTTGCTAACAGACAGAACTGACTCCAAACATTTAATGGCAACATTTCAAACAAAGCTTTTGAACACTTTCTTAGCCCTCAGAGTGTGTTGTGGATTAACCTCAGCTACTACCACGCCAGATTTTAGCTCTGCATTCGTAAAATACACTGAGTTACAACCATTTTTCTGTTTTTTAAGTTCAGTTAGCTGTGACGGCCATCTTGAATCTGGGCGACTCCAAAATGTAATCAGTTGTAGATGCACACCTGATGGTTATTTCATGTGCGTTCCGCTAAAATCTGTGCAGGAGTTCAGGAGATATTGTGTTAACAGACACGTATGAGGAAAAACATGATCCTTGATAGCATCATAGGGGACACAGCTAAAACTGTGTAAAAAATAAAGGCTTTTTTATGAGAAGAATAAAAAGAGACGCATTAAAGATGAAGCTGAGAAAGAGAGGCGTGTAAAGATAGTTTAAACCATCCAGGCAGTCGGGGATTACCAAGCAAATAGAAAAAACACAAAAAACAATCAAATGACAACAAGGTTTGAATGAGGAGAAAAAGGGAGATAGGCCAAGCTGATTCACAATAACCAGCGCTTAAAAGAAGAAGCTTCCTTCAAGCTTAATGAGCGAGAAGTGAATGAAAATGGTGCCGGATGGAGGGGGAAGCGGGAAAACCAGTGCCAGGGGTCAAAACCTCAGGAGAAAAAAAGAGAGAGAGAGAGAGAACTGGACAGCTCAGAGCGGCAGATGAAACTTGGCTGCAATGTAAGTGTCCAAGATTAGCACTAAGCTGATTGAAGTGTGAGGCTGGATCAGGAGAAATTAATTTAGCAAACCCGGATCGTTCCAGGAAGTGGTTGAAAGGAAAGGAAGAAATTTGGATGAAAACCCTTTGGATCGAATCCCGACCCAACGTTACCCTCTTGTGTTTTCTGAAGAAAGAAGCAGCACCTGGGGGAAAAAAATGGTGGGGAGGGGGGGTTCTAAAAAGACGACAGTGAACGCAAGTAGGGGGTGCTTCAAAGAGAGGTTGTGGATGATGGAGGGGAGGATGAAAGGAAGATGAAGACGCCCCGGCAGTGGCTCACATCGGCCAAAACAAACACGGAGAGAACAGGACATTCTCTGGTGGAGGGAAACGGGGCCGGCCTGTTCTGATGAGCTCTGAGAACATCGTGCCTCCGACTCTGCGTCACCTATTTTTATAACAAAACACCAGCCTGGTGCAGAATTAAAGGGGAAAAACGCATTTTGCTCTCCTTTTAATGTTAATATAGTAAAATCCACTAAAGGGACGCGGTGGTTTGGCGGTCAGTGCCACGGTCCCATCATTCTCAGGCTATGGGTTCGATCAAGAAGCAGTCAAAAAACAACAATTTTTTTTTAATCCCCTATATTTTTTTCCTCAGCTCTAAAACAAACAGCTATATGCATCAAGTTACGGTTCTGCAAATCAGCTGAAGTTTTCAGCCTTTTGGTTCAGGCTGCAGGAAATATGCAACTCCTCCTCTTACCAACACGCTGCTGCTGCTGCTGGTCGTGCCCGCTCGCGGCCCCTCCTCCTGGTTCCTCAGCAGACCCTGAAAACACACCGACACCACCAGACAAGAGCTCCCCCTACATATGTGAATCTTCACCCCTCAAAGACATGCGTTACTATAAATAAAACTAATTATTATTAGGTAGTAATTTATTTTCCTTTATTTATTTCGTGTTATATATTAGTCCTTACTAACATTATTTATACAACTGTTTTTTTTTATATTTACTCGAAGGCCAGGAAATAAGCCTGATAGGAATCAAACGAATATTAAATAGTAAAGAGAAATCATTTGAATATTTTTGTTGTAATTTTTGTACCTTTATGTGATTTTAATCAGTTTGCAGACTATCTTAAAGACACTCTTGATAACATGGTTTTTAGTGCTATACTCGTATTTTGATGTGCCACAAATTTGTTTACTTCATATTAGGCACATTTTGGAAACATGAATCATTATTTTAATAAAACTTCTGTAATTTATCACTAGATCTATAACACTGGTACACAACTGAGTGATATTTTTGTTCTTTTACTTAGTTTTAATCTGAAACTTAGACAAATTTATATGAAGTCTATCAGCTGAATTAGTTTCTATAATTTAATAAAACAGAAATTAATTCTATTTTCATCTGTTATAGCCTAGCTAATTTTGCCATGTTTATTACATAACATTTTTGGAAAAATGATGTGTGGTGCTCTAAGGCAGCGCAGACGTTTTTACAGCTGTTGACAGCTGCATTAACAGCCCCCCGGCTACAAACCTGACACCACTGTGTCTCTTTTGCACCGACTTCCCCGAAGCGGTAGAGGGAGCGCGTCCTGACCAGCCTTCCGGGGAGCTTTGGAACGTGAACATGTGGTTGTGCAGTATATCTTTGCAGCGGTGGTCGTGCTCACTCTGAACCAGTGGAGGGAGCCAACTGGTCGATAAAGGGAATCCTTTGTATGCTCATGGTAAAGCTTGGCACATGGTGAACAAAGTGTTTTACTGTCACGTTTTTCCTCTCTAGGCAGCCCTGAGCTGTCAGACACACAATTCTTTATGAGAACTACACAGAATATGATCTGAATACCTATGGAGAGTGAAGATGTGCTTTCTATCTGACCTCTGAGCTTCACTGATGCTTTTCTTGAGGAACCTGACCAAAAAACAGAATACAACAGACACATTTATACTACCAATAGCAGAAAAACTCTCATCTCTATCCTAATTAACTTAACATATATATGGTATGCTAACATCATTAGCACAATGACATAAAAGGAGCCCAATATGATAAAACACATACCCCACTATGTTGCTTTAGTGTCTTTATTTTAATAAATTAAAGCAATAAATACATTAAAACATTTAATTTCTTTACATCATTACATTTGAAACATTAGAAAACACTAAACTAGTTACAATAAATGCAAATATATTGTGGTTTAAACAGTTTAGTTTAAACTTCCTGGGGAGAATGAAGCCATATTAACATGTTTTAATACATTTATCAAATAGCAATTGATGTAACAGCATTTATAGCTCTTAGAGAATCTTACCTTGACCAGTTTACAGCTTTGCTCAGGAAACTAGAGCTACAGATAAACGCTGCTTGGTTTTTTCATATCGTTGCACAATAGGCTTATAGTTTCAAATATATATTGCTTACACTTTAATAACGACTCTGTAAAAAATCACGACGTCCTTCTAATAATAACACCTACACATAGAGCATTTTATAATAAAATAATATGCAAAACAACGGCCATATTTATCAGAAAAAAACAGACCAAAGCTCGTAGATAAGCTAACAAAATGGCTACAACTCGAATGGGAGAACTACAGATTTTGTGAAGCAGACTTCCGCGCAGATTCGACGTTAAAGAACCGAGCCACCTTAACGATACGAAGTTTTATTGTCGACCCAGACAGCTGCTCATTTTCTACCCCATTAACTTGATAAAATTTAAGAATATGAGCCCGTTTGTTTCTAGAAGTCGCCTAAGAGAATATTCCAGACTCCATCTTTCCTCGTTCACAACAAGAAGCGTATCTCCCGAGCGCCGCCATGTTGAGCGCGGCAAGCTAGTGTAGCATCAGTAAAAGAAGAAAACTACCATAAAAACGACCCTTTCGCCCACTTTAATTTAACCAAATCGACTAAAAATTAAAAATAATCATCTCACATAAGCAGCGGGTTAGTTAGATGAGCTGTAGCGTAACATTTAATACTAGCCTAATCTCGTTAACTAACAAACCATGGCCCTCGTAGCGAACATAACTTCTAAATACGCAAAACATAATAATAGCACATCTATATTTGACAGATTCAATAAACGTAAAGGGTGTTTAGCTGATACAATGTCGTGATAAGGCGTACTATTTTCAGATAGAATGGTCACTCGTTAAAAAAAACAATAAAACCAAACAGAAAAAAGAAAAATAAATAAATACATTTGAGTAAATATTATCCATCAGACATGTCTGTCAACATAACATAATACTTAAGCAAATAAATAGCTACAAGAAAAGTCAGATAATATGTCTCTACCGCCAACACTACTGCTTTTCCAAACGTGGCCTACGACATATTAGGCCATTTTTACAAAAATATAAAAAACTTAATCACAATCCAACAGTACCGTATGAAAGAAATCCCTTTCGCGGTACGCACTTGTTAAAATCATAAAGTCATGTCAAAAAATAAGCGTGAAATAAACAGTCGAGGCTTCGCCCGGAATTTCCCACGGGGCATGCGGAAATTCCACTCCCGACAGCAGGCCACCCTTCCTACTTGAGTCCGAGGCTTCCGGTTAGGTCCCACAGATCCGAAAAGTCGCTCAACGGAATCACAAAAAAGTCAATATACTCTTAAAATGGCTAAAAAATAATCCGTTTCTCAATGTTTTGAGGAAAAAGTAAAACATGTTTCACCATTTTTTTCTCTAGTTTCACCAAAGACATTAACAGGCCTTAGCTCTGAGGCTCTTTTCTTTAGAACCCAGGCTGATCCAGAGCGAGACGAACAAGAGCGCAGGGATTTTTTTTATTTTTGCTCAGAGGGAAGAAAGTCACATCGGCCGTACTCGGCAAACATCGGAAACTGGGTGGTTTTGGATTAAATTATTCCAATGAGGTTACTTTACACGTACCCATTGGGCATCTCTTTCCTACTTTTTAATATTAATAGTAAAGACAACCAATCCAGAGTGTTTACATTGAATATGTAGCGTTTGCATGCAAAATACACTAAGACCCGCCCATTCACTTTCACCGGGACCAATAGGAAATATACTACATTATACAAACACCCGCCCTCAATTTAGATTGGTTGTCAAAATGAACGTACACTGTAATTGGCTGTACGCATACTTACGTTAATTATTCATATAGCTGTGTTGAATGGCCAATGAGCGTTTTACTACTGAGCTACAAGTCCCTCCTTCCGAAGTAACAGACCCTGTCTTTTGGAGTAGGCAACCCCGTAGTACTCTCTCAGTCTATATAATGAAGCGTTGAAGCCTCCAACCTTCAGTAGCGCTCAGAGCGCTCCAGTTGGTAGATCGGAAAAGGGGAGGGAGCAGTTAGTACTAAGTCTATGTAGGAAATAAACATAAGCTACTCCTTTCCGAAGGCAACCGACAACAGAGGTCCCTGGAATATCGCCTTTGGAGATATTCCGGTCACCGTTGGCGGCCTCGCCGGAACCGTGGTGGCAGTTTACCGGCTGTTCCTGCTCCCAAAGCGGCGTGCCGAGGAAGGACGCGTCTCTTTGAATAGACAAGATGCACGGACCGCCCTCCGGCGACAGCGCATGCCCATTGCGCACGATCAAGAGAGTTCAGTTCGGCGTCATCAGTCCAGATGAACTTGTAGGTTTTCTGTTTCGGGGTGGGATTTTTAATTCGTTGACTATCGAAGGGATGACACGTTACTTCAGGCTTTATGTAATATTGGAGTAGCTTTACATTTAAAACTGAAAACACGGGTCTGTTTGCAGCTGAAATGACTTGCTGTTAGCCTAGCATTGCTAACTAGCATGTAGCAAGAAGTTAAAACAACTTAAAGCACCACATATTCTAAAACGATCCATGCATTTATATGAATTAACCCCCCCTTTTAATCAAACAATGTAACATTTAGACCCTAAAGTTAATTAACGTTTTGATTACTTTGTAGTAATTTCAATGTGATCTGTATTTTTGGCACAATAAACAAATAAAAAGCTTCAATAAAGTGAGAAACGTACCTTTTTTATTTAAACGTGAGTTAATGTTGATAGAAGACTGTGTTTAGATGTGTTTTCATGAAATCATTCATGTTTAACAATTATGCAGCCCTGTATCTGTGCATCTAGATGTATTTTTTTTTCTGAATAAGTGAACGTATTTGTAAGTTTCTATTATATATTTCTATACATACACTTTATTTACTATAAGCACATTTGTCACAAATGTCTAATAACATTTTAGGTATTCCAGTGGCAATATTTGTTTCAGCTTTGTGCCTTTTTTTTTTTTTTTTTTTAGAAACGGATGTCTGTGACTGAAGGGGGAATCAAGTACCCCGAAACCACAGAAGGAGGACGTCCTAAACTTGGTGGCCTTATGGATCCGAGGCAAGGGGTCATAGAACGCAGCGGGAGGTGTCAAACATGTGCAGGTAACGCTTTACAGTAGAATGCTCACATGTAGGCGTGGGAAAAGAAAGTCACTTCTTATTTAATTTTAGGGATTGATGTGTTGCAACGTAAGAAAAATGGTTATAAAGTTAATCAGATTTAACCTCAAGTGTACAAAAACACTCATGAGATTGAACAATGTCAATTTAATCAGTCAGAAACTAAATAAAAATTGGGGAGAAATGAAACCCATCTTTGCTGCTTCAGTAAGATTTTTAAAAGAAAATAACAGTGTTCCTAAGAGCGCCTCAGTCGGCAGATAAAAGGTTAAAGTTTGTGGTGCAATTAGGAAAAACTAAGTTCGGCTTATTTAAAATGGTTCAGATTTTTTATAGAAATCTTTTCAGTAAAGAATACAGCAAACACTTCATAATAACTGTTAAGCATGGTGGCGGAGGGGTAATGATTTGGGAATTTGTTGTGTGTTTTTGTTAATAAATTTTAAATCTGTTCTGATAATTAAACCCTAGAATTAAAAAAGAAGTTTGACTTTCATTTCTCCACAACTGTTTATTAATAGAAGTCAATTATCCCCATCTGAACTCTCAACCTTACATCACTTCCATTTCGTTCTCTCAGGCAACATGACAGAATGCCCAGGTCACTTTGGGCACATAGAGCTGGCCAAACCAGTTTTCCACGTCGGTTTTATAACAAAGATAATGAAAATCCTCCGATGCGTCTGCTTCTTTTGCTCCAAATTGTTGGTGGATGCCGTAAGTGCTTCAGTACAAACTGAACTTTAAGTTCCTTTCTGTTTCAGTTTGCATAATTTTTTTTTAACATCCTGGTCTCATTCCCTACTCTAGAACAACCCCAAGATCAAAGAAATCCTTGGAAAATCTAAAGGACAGCCCAGGAAGCGTTTAACCCACGTTTATGAGCTGTGCAAGGGTAAAAACATTTGTGAAGGAGGCGAGGAAATGGACAACAAATTTGGAATGGAGCCACAGGAGACTGAGGAGGACATCACCAAGGAGAAGGTATTTGGGTTTAACTCACTTTAGCTGTTGACGTTCTCGCTTCGGCTTTTGTTTCCCCCCTCACACTCATCACCTGGTCGTGACGCAGGGCCACGGCGGCTGCGGGCGGTACCAGCCCCGCATCAGGCGCTCGGGCTTGGAGCTGTACGCCGAGTGGAAGCACGTCAACGAGGACTCGCAGGAGAAGAAGATCCTGCTGAATCCGGAGCGCGTGCACGAGATCTTCAAGCGCATCTCGGACGAGGAGGACATCATCTTGGGCATGGATCCCAAGTTTGCCCGGCCGGAATGGATGATTGTCACCGTGTTGCCTGTGCCTCCGCTGGCTGTGAGGCCTGCCGTGGTCATGCAAGGATCCGCTCGAAACCAGGTAAAGTAACATGACCCTAAAGTGCTGGCAGAAAGAGGAATTTTTCAATATTTAGTTATTGGCTGAAAATTTTTCATCTCAAAGCTTCAAAATGATTACATTTGGTGATTTATACCCTGGCCTTGTAATAAGGTAGTTTGGTTTACAAGAGTGCTGGTTTTAAAACTTGATTTTTATTGGTCTGAGGTGATGTACTCTGAAATGTTTGTTCTATATACAAAAAGAGGAAAAAGCTTCACAATTCTAAGAAAAATGGCCAATTTAAACATTAAAAAAATAAATAAAAGGACAGTTTGAGCTCATTCAGACTCATTTTGCCACAGTGGATTGTATGTATTCTTGCCTGTATGAGTAAAGTGAAGCATCTCCAGCTATAAAACCAACTGATTTCTCATTTACAGGACGACTTGACGCACAAGTTGGCGGACATCGTCAAGATCAACAACCAGCTGCGAAGAAACGAGCAAAGCGGCGCGGCTGCTCATGTGATCGCCGAGGACGTGAAGCTGCTTCAGTTTCACGTGGCCACTATGGTCGACAACGAGCTGCCAGGCCTGCCCAGGGTATGTTTACATCTGATGGAGAGAATCCAGTTTTATTTTCTGCAGGTTTCAACGTCTTGTATTTGTTCTTGTTCTTAAGGCAATGCAAAAGTCTGGCCGCCCTCTCAAATCCATAAAGCAGCGTCTAAAGGGAAAGGAGGGAAGAGTGAGGGGTAACCTGATGGGCAAACGTGTGGACTTCTCAGCTCGAACCGTCATCACCCCGGACCCTAACCTGCAGATCGACCAAGTGGGCGTGCCGCGATCCATCGCAGCGAACATGACGTTCCCAGAGATCGTTACTCCCTTTAATATCGACAGGTGGGATTTTTGCCTCATCTGTAAAGCGTGGTCAATCTGAGCGTAATGTCAGCTAATGAGTTCTGAATTTTATTTGTTAGATTGCAAGAGCTGGTACGAAGAGGCAACAGCCAGTATCCTGGAGCAAAATACATCATCCGCGACAACGGAGACAGAATTGACCTGCGGTTCCACCCGAAACCAAGTGACCTTCATCTGCAGATCGGCTACAAGGTCAGCTGAAAACACCTGGTCGCAACCAAACAATGATAACCAGACTGTTTCGCCATGAAATCAAATTATTTTAATTCACGGTCATTTTAGGTGGAAAGACACATGTGCGACGGTGACATCGTCATCTTCAATCGACAGCCTACACTACATAAAATGTCCATGATGGGTCACAGGGTTCGGATTCTGCCGTGGTCCACGTTTCGACTCAACCTCAGGTAACAAATGAGATTTCTGTGGTCCTGTCACACAGTGCAGGGTTGTTTGTTGTTATTTTAAAGTTCTCTGATGCAACAATATGCTCTTTGTGTTGTGTCCAGTGTCACCACTCCCTACAACGCTGACTTTGACGGCGACGAGATGAACCTCCACCTGCCTCAGTCTCTGGAGACGAAGGCGGAGATTCAAGAGCTGGCCATGGTGCCGCGTATGATCGTCACGCCGCAGTCCAATAGGCCCGTCATGGGTATTGTGCAGGACACCCTCACAGCTGTTCGCAAATTCACCAAGCGAGACGTCTTCTTAGAGAGGGTGAGTAGCAGGACCGCCAGAGGCTCTTTTCAAATCCTCCGCATCTTTTCATTTATTGTTGGTTCTTCTCCCAACAGGGCGAAGTGATGAACCTCCTCATGTTCCTTTCCACCTGGGATGGGAAAATGCCTCAGCCCGCCATCCTCAAGCCCCGCCCCTTGTGGACGGGCAAGCAGGTCTTCAGCCTCATCATCCCAGGTCACATTAATGTGATCCGCACACACAGCACGCACCCCGACGACGAGGACAGCGGGCCTTACAAACACATTTCACCCGGCGACACCAAGGTACGAACATACCTTCTGTTTTTTTTCCTCTGAGTGTGATTTAAAGATATAAAACTGATAACCCAGCTCTTGTGCAGGTGATAGTGGAGAACGGGGAGCTGATTATGGGCATCCTGTGTAAAAAGTCCCTGGGAACCTCCGCCGGTTCACTCGTCCACATCTCCTACCTGGAGATGGGTCACGACATCACCAGACTCTTCTACTCCAACATTCAAACGGTGGTCAACAACTGGCTGCTCATCGAGGGTACAAAATCAACAGGATTAAGATTAAGCATTATGTAAAATGGTATTTTCTTCATGTAGATCTTTTTATTGCGTACATAGGTCATTCAATTGGTATTGGTGACTCCATTGCTGATGCCAAGACGTACCTGGACATCCAGAATACCATCAAGAAAGCCAAACAGGATGTGATAGAAGTAAGAATACACCTTTTTTATTTTTTAATATTCTATAAAACCTAGTTTTTTGTGAAAGTTTCATCCGGCCATGTCTTATTTCTCCCTTTTTCATTCCACTAGGTCATCGAGAAAGCTCACAACAACGAGCTGGAACCGACGCCCGGTAATACGCTGAGGCAGACCTTTGAGAACCAGGTGAATCGTATCCTGAACGACGCTCGTGACAAAACGGGGTCCTCGGCCCAGAAGTCTCTGTCAGAGTACAACAACTTCAAGTCCATGGTGGTGGCTGGCTCCAAGGGCTCAAAGATTAACATCTCACAGGTCGGACTCCTGGCTGTTCTCGTAGAAGGTGATTTTAGGTATGACTGAAGCTCAGATCACCTGACTTGTGCCGCCTCGTACGTTCAGGTTATCGCCGTGGTGGGGCAGCAGAACGTGGAAGGTAAGCGAATCCCGTTCGGCTTCAAGCATCGGACTCTGCCTCACTTCATTAAAGACGACTACGGTCCTGAGAGCAGAGGCTTTGTGGAGAACTCCTACCTGGCCGGATTAACGCCGACAGAGTTCTTCTTCCACGCCATGGGAGGCAGAGAGGGTCTGATCGATACGGCCGTCAAAACAGCCGAGACTGGTGAGTTCAGACCAAATGGTACCAGAACAAAATGCCATGTTTTGGTCTTTGTTATTAAACAAAATCTCATTCTTTAACTTTAGGATACATCCAGCGTCGTCTGATCAAATCTATGGAGTCTGTGATGGTGAAGTACGACGCCACGGTGCGGAACTCCATCAACCAGGTGGTGCAGCTGCGCTACGGCGAGGACGGCCTGGCGGGAGAGAACGTGGAGTTCCAAAACGTGGCGACACTGAAGCCCTCACACAAGGCCTTTGAAAAGAAGTCAGTCCTCCTGCAAACATCCTGGCAGCGGATTTAAACACAGCGATTAACTGTGTTTTTTATTTATTTTTTAAATTTCGTTTAGGTTCAAGTTCGATTGCAACAACGAGCGTGCGCTGAGGCGGATCCTGCAGGAGGACGTGGTGAAAGACGTGCAGACCAACGCACACGTGCAGAGCGTCCTGGAGAGGGAGTTTGAGAAGATGAAGGAGGACAGGGAGATTCTGCGAGCTATTTTCCCTACCGGCGACAGTAAGGTGAGTGTAACCCATCAAAAAACACAAACAAAAATGTTGCAATGACAGATGGTGGCATTTGTACTAAAATAGTGAGCAAACAGAGAATATATATTTAAATAAATACATACACTTGTAGAGGATTTATGGGTTTTGATAAACCTCTGTTTCTCACGGTAAACAGTTGCTTCAGAGTGTTTCAAATATGACTACTTGAACGTTTTTATTGTTTCTGTAATGTTTGTTCTCGCCTGCAGGTGGTGCTGCCATGCAATCTGGCCAGAATGATCTGGAACGCTCAGAAGATTTTCAGAATCAACCCTCGAACCCCAACAGATCTGAATCCTCTGAGAGTGGTTGAGGGTAAGGTGGAGAAGAACCGGTTACTAAATGTCTTAATTTTGTTTACCACATTAAATTTAAGACTGACCTCCGGTGTTAAAGCTGGCCTATCTGTTGTAAAACAAGTGAATAACATCAACAATTAGTGTTTGTTGTTTTGCTTGTATTTAAGTCTCAGAGCTGGTCGTTGTATTTATGTCTCGTTTTCGTCTGCAGGTGTTCATGAGTTGAGTAAGAAGCTGATCATTGTGAACGGTGACGACCCCCTGAGCAGACAGGCCCAGGAGAACGCCACGCTGCTCTTCAACATCCACCTGCGCTCCACGCTCTGCTCCAAGCGCATGACGGAGGAGTTCCGCCTTTCCACCGAGGCTTTTGAGTGGCTGCTGGGCGAGATCGAGACCAAGTTCAACCAGTCCATCGTACGTTCAGACGGGTTCTCACAGCTTTTACGGCTCTAAAGATGGAAATATTAAAGCTGTTCCTCCTTTCTACAGGCTCATCCGGGCGAAATGGTCGGTGCTCTGGCTGCTCAGTCACTGGGAGAGCCGGCCACTCAGATGACACTGAACACTTTCCACTACGCCGGTGTGTCGGCCAAGAACGTAACTCTGGGTGTGCCTCGTCTGAAGGAGTTGATCAACATCTCAAAGAGGCCCAAGACGCCATCGCTGACAGTTTTCCTGCTGGGTCAGGCGGCGCGTGACGCTGAGAGGGCCAAGGATATCCTGTGTCGCCTGGAGCACACCACGCTCCGGAAAGTAAGAACACTTGTGCAATTTTTTATGTCTAAATTAATAATAAGTTATATTTAATCAGTTTGTTAGCATTAGGGTATGTACACACCTAAAGGAGGCTTCCTGTTGATTTTTTTTTTAAATTCCATTTTCAACTTAGATGTCTTTAAATTTTAAAATGCTGTTTAAAATGTCATAGTGTGACAGGGTCTTTTAGTTGAGAAATGTGACAGAAGCTGTTTGTTTGAGACCAACTTTCTGGTCTGCATTTGTGCCTGTCATCACTGCAGCATCTTCAAAGATTCCCTTTAGATCTTGTGTTTTCTTTGCTTACAGTATTAATAGAACAAGAAGACGCTCGAAGTACGTTGAAACGTCGAGCGGTGGCTAGGGATGGGCGATATGGACTAAAAAATTTATCACGATAATTTTTAGGTTTTATCACGATAACGATAAGTGACGATTAAAAAAAACATATCAGCCTAATCTTTTGTTTTATAAATCTATCACTGAATTCTGTCTTGAGAGCTCTAAAATACTAGAAGCCACTAACAGGGTTCCCACACCTTGGTCAAAATCAAATTCATAGACCTTTCGAGGACTTTCCAGTACCAATTTCCTCAAATTTACAAACCACGCGCAACAGGAATTACCTACTGCTACCACAGAATGTTACCAATAAATGGGTTTAATATCATGTAAATTCAATGAAAAACTGAACAACATAGAAGAAAGTGGATTAAATGTATTCCCAACATTCATATCCACAATACATAGACATGTAATTATGTCTATGTACCCGCTCTACTCTGCTCTGATTGGGTAAAACTATAACTATGGCTCACGTTATTTGTTGAAAGCCACATCAGTTTACTGTAATCCTGAGTTAACCGCCACAACAAATGTAAGTTTTTTATTGAATTTTTTTTTTTTTTACAGATAATTAAAATCAGTTGTGTGATCTTCAATCCCCTGCCAAAAAAATTCTAGGATTTTCAAGGACAAGTGTAATTTTTGGCTGTTTTCACAAACTTTCCAGGGCCTTGAAATAATTTTTTCAAATTCACAAACTTTCAAGGATTTCAAGGACCCGTGGGAACCCTGCACTAAACTACATTAAGTTCAAATAGGACACCTGTGTTGCAAAACTGACACCCATCAAAACAATAAAAAATCATATGAGAACAAATCTGACATTTATTTAAATGGTGTAAACAGCAAAACTTATCTATAAAAGACTGGTTTATATGATAAATCTTCAAATCACATCCTCTGTACTAATCATTATCTTTGTAAAACCTCAGAACTTTACTCTTGTAAAGTATCAGTAATATAATAAAAAAACATAAGAAAAGCTATTTGTTCCCTAAAGGGTTAATGTTCAGGGGAGGGAGGGGCTGTTGTGAGTCGTGCTGAAGCTCGTGGCTGGAAAAACAGAGAGGACATGGAGGAGCTGTGTTTTTTTTTACCGGTTCAGCAAAAGGAAGCTGCCCCGTCCTGTTGTTTTTTAACGTATTGTTAAACTCTTAAGAGTTTTTAGATGACTATTGCTGCTTTTTTGCACGTTGAGAGTCATTACGATAGCTTTTTTAGCGCCTTCACTACTTTAGCACATGCTCTGCACGTCGACGTCATCTCTGAGTAAACAAACGAAGCTTCACTGGCGGGGAGGCGTGTAAAGCCTGGCAGCACACGGCGAGATTTTGTTTTTATCGCGAGATGACAAATTCTTACCATGGGGATTGATTTTGATGGTATATCGCACACGATAACATATCGCCCGTCCCTAACGGTGGCTTCGATTTTTTTTTTTTAAATCTTTCCAGACTGAGATTAAAAACGAGTCGTTTCTTTCAGGTGACTGCCAACACCGCCATCTACTACGACCCAAACCCTCAGAACACGGTGGTGGCCGAGGACCAGGAGTGGGTGAACGTCTACTACGAGATGCCCGACTTCGACGTGACGCGCATTTCACCGTGGCTGCTGCGCATCGAGCTCGACCGCAAGCACATGACCGACCGCAAACTGACCATGGAGCAGATCGCAGAGAAGATCAACGCAGGTAAGAGTGCTAAACACTTTTTAAATTTTTTTTGTAGCTCAGCGCTTCAGGCATAAACAAGCGACTTGTCTGGTAAAGACCTCGTGGTTCTGTTTGTGTAATTTCAGGTTTTGGAGATGATCTGAACTGCATCTTCAATGACGACAATGCTGAAAAGCTCGTGCTGCGAATCCGAATCATGAACAACGACGAGAACAAGTTCCAAGAGGTTAGAAATGGTTTTTAATAAAACTTTCCCTGAAGCCAGATTTCCTTTGGATTATATAACCATTTTGGGTTCACCAGGACGAGGAGGTGGTGGACAAAATGGACGACGACGTATTCCTGAGGTGCATCGAGTCCAACATGCTGACGGACATGACTCTGCAGGGCATCGAGCAGATCAGCAAGGTGAGCGCAGCAGAAACTGAGCCCGGAGAAACCGCCTCTGTGGCTGGAGGTTTTAACCATCAACTCTTCTCTGCCAGGTGTACATGCACTTACCTCAGACTGACAACAAGAAGAAGATTATCATCACCGATGACGGAGAGTTCAAGGCCCTGCAGGAGTGGATCCTGGAGACGGACGGCGTGAGCCTCATGAGGGTCCTCAGCGAGAAGGATGTGGATCCTGTCAGAACCACCTCCAACGACATTGTGGAAATCTTTACGGTACAAAAGCGTTCCGCGTTTTTCCACTTTCCGTGTAAATCTGTTATCACGCTCATTGAAAGTGTTTTTGCGCAGGTTTTGGGGATTGAAGCAGTACGAAAGGCACTGGAGAGGGAATTGTACCACGTCATCTCCTTTGACGGCTCCTACGTCAACTACCGTCACCTGGCTCTGCTTTGCGACACCATGACCTGCCGTGGTCACCTGATGGCCATCACCCGTCACGGCATCAACCGTCAAGACACAGGACCGCTCATGAAGTGTTCCTTTGAAGAGACGGTACAAGGATTTGTTTTTTTAAACATCCCACATCGCAAAATTTGTCTGGTCCACGAGATGTACTAACGCTCAGATACCACAAACGCTGAGGGTCCATTGGTGCCCATCACCACTTAAACCAACCCCTAAAACAGTGCCATGATTGCCAGACCTGAAGGTGACAGAATCTTTGTTTCAATCTCTGCTTCAGGTGGACGTGTTGATGGAGGCGTCGTCCCACGGAGAGTGCGACCCCATGAAAGGCGTGTCGGAGAACATCATGCTCGGCCAGCTGGCCCCTGCAGGAACGGGCTGCTTCGACCTGCTGCTGGACGCTGAGAAGTGCAAATATGGCATGGAGATCCCGACAAACATACCCGGAATCAGCGTGGCTGGACGTAAGAGGAGAAAGATCTAAATGTGGCTTAAAAAGGCGAAGTTTGTTGTCGACACGATGCACCAGATCTAAAATTCTGCGTACTTCTGTTTGCAGCCACTGGAATGTTCTTCGGCTCGGTACCGAGCCCCATGAGCGGTATGTCTCCTGCCATGACGCCGTGGAACACAGGGGCCACCCCAGCATACGGTGCCTGGTCCCCCAGTGTTGGTGAGTTTAAATACCCACAATGCTTTAGTTTTTTATTTTTATTTTATTTTTTTCTTCGTCTGTTTGTCTCCTGTGTTACATTTTCCTTCTCGTCTCTTAGGAAGCGGCATGACCCCCGGAGCAGCAGGCTTCTCTCCCAGCGCAGCTTCAGATGCAAGTGGCTTCTCTCCGGGTTACTCCCCGGCCTGGTCGCCCACGCCGGGATCTCCAGGGTCTCCAGGACCTGCCAGTCCATACATCCCCTCACCAGGTCAGACATGGTTTTACACTATAGGCCCTTTTCCGCTTAGCGCAGTGTCGGTACAGTTCCAAGCCATTTCCATTAGGCCAGATTCAAGGAACCAGCCCTATTTTTAGTACCTACTCCATTGTGGTTCCAAGTGGTCCCAGTTGACACCAAAATGCAACATCAGAGCACTCTTCATCACTGATTGGCTAGGGAATGGAGTCACTGGTTGCGTCTAAGCTGCCTTAACAACAACAACTCAAGGCGCCATTTTTTTTAATTGTAGCAGTGACATTAGTCGAGTTTCTATCCAATTTTAGTTCAAATTTTTAGCGAATTTTTTAAATTTCAGAACTTATTGGGCAAATCTGTTTCCATTTCTCATTTTGCGCATTAACTTTAAAAAACAAACAAAAACAAAAAACACACCCACTGGAACCGGACTGGAACGTCAATGGAAAAGCACCCAAACTGACCCGTTCGGACACTAACCATATCGACACTACACCAAGTGACACCAGTGGAAAAGGGGCATAAACGTATTACTACACATGATGTACGTGTAGGAGCTACCCTGAGGGGTTTAGAGTTCTAACACACCTGGTTTGAGTTAATGAAGCTGGAGGATCAATTATTGAGCTAAAGCTAATTTTGCTTCAACGTTTCCTCTTTCAGGCGGAGCCATGTCACCCAACTACTCCCCCACCTCCCCCGCCTACGAGCCCCGCTCCCCCGGCGGCTACACCCCGCAGAGCCCCGGCTACTCCCCGACGTCGCCCTCCTACTCCCCCACCTCTCCCTCCTACTCCCCCACCAGCCCCAACTACAGCCCCACGTCCCCCTCCTACTCCCCCACTTCGCCCAGTTACTCCCCGACGTCCCCGTCCTACTCCCCCACGTCTCCCTCCTACTCCCCGACGTCCCCGTCCTACTCCCCCACCTCCCCCTCCTACTCCCCCACCTCTCCGTCGTACTCC
>JAUBOC010000170.1:8587870-8622377 GCA_032275365.1 Anablepsoides cearensis | reverse complement strand
AACATGCATGAATGAGTCAAAGCAAGGCTTTGAGCACGTTTTTGATGAGAGGATAACATTATAACATGATAAAAAACCTCAAAAAAGTTGATTTTACATGATATTGCCCCTTTAACATAATGAAGCAGGGAGCACAAATTTGCTGAACTCATTCGAAAAAATGTGTAATAGCTAAAATGTGTATTTAGCTTAAAAAGCTAATAGCAGCTAAACATTGGCTAAAATTTCAGCAAATAGCTGAATATAGTAGAAAGTATGTGTAAGAAGCCTAGCAGAAAAAAAGCACAAAAACGTAGAAAAAAAGCAGAAGAATAGCAGAAAAAAAGCAGACTTTTAGCTGAAATAGCAGAAAAAAGCTAAAATTAGCACAAGAAAGTGAATAAGAACAAAATGTGTAAGGTTCTGTTAAGATTTTAAAACATTTTAAAGGACTTTAAGGACTTTAAGGATGTTGAAAACAGCTCCATTCATTTTCAATGGCCAAAAAGTGGCAAAAAAAGTCCATCCATCCATCCATCCATTTTCTGTACACTCATTCCTTTCAGGGTGGCGTGGGGTCACTGGTACCCATATCCAGCTGTCACTGTGCGAGGGGCGGGGTACACCCTGAACAAGTCGCAAGTCTATCACATGCAAAAAAAGTGAAATAACTAAAAAAGTATAAATAGCTGAAATACCGAAAGTCATGGCACCCCTCACATAAATGAGCTGAATGTATTGATATATGAATTGTTGAATTACAAAAACTGTGGAACAAGTTAGATGCTGAAAAGTGTACAGAAGAAAAAATGATCTCAAGAATGAATTTTACAGTAACACACTTCTCATTAGCAAAAATATCAAACAAAACAGTAAAACACACAGTAAAGCCCCTGTCCCACTATAATGTTTTAGACAACTTATCCCAACGTATATAACTTTTAAAGACCTCTATGTTGAAGATGAAATTTAAAAAATCAACTGGAAGCCTCTTTTGTACATACTGTAATGCTAACAAATTGAACAAATATATACATTTTATTAGTAATTTAGACATTAAAAACATTTCATAAGTTGGCATAAGTTGTCTAAAATGTCACAGTGTGAGAGGGCCTTAACTAACAAAACTATAGTAAAAACAAAAAAAAGGAACACCGTTAAAAAACATTTAAAAAAATCTAAAAGTGATGCAAGAAAGCTAAAGTAGAACTACACAAAGGCTAACTAATAGCTAAAAGGAGCAAAATTCTAGCTGAAAGTACCAAAAGGCTATCCATAAGTTAGCAAAAAATGTATCAAATCTAAAAGTAGCAAAAGGCTAGCTAAAAGCTAAATGTAGTAGAAAGGTTCCTCAAAGCTAGACACAAGATAAGACAAAAAAGAGCCAGTGTCAAATCATATTGCATTGTTTTTGAAGGATATGACAAGATTTCAATGTATTTCTATCAGGAAAATATTTAAAAATAAAGTAAAAATGTAGAAAAGTATCTTCTTCACAAAAACTAAAAGCCACAGCTCCCATCCACTGCATCAGCTGAACACTGTGATACACAAGTGACTAAAATACCACAGAATTTGCTGCACAGAACATACAAGAAAAACAAAAGAGGAAAACAAGCTGAAGCTGAATCAGTATTCACAGAATAAACCTCAGAAACGGTGAGGAAACTACGGCGGAACAGTCGGGTTAATAAGCAGCATCGACTTCACTGAGCCAGAGAGGAAAGATAAGCAAGTGGAAGGTGGAAAGCACGTGAAATAGTAAACACTCAATGGTAATTGCAAATGAAGAGGTGACTGTGTGATTGATGACTTGCTCATCCCACATCCCCCTCCCTTTTCCACCACATCTGACCCTGCAGTGTGAACTCAGCCTATTATGTGTGAAGGCCATGGCAGATGTGCTCATAACTCTGCCTTTATTAGGTTTTGATTGTGCGGTAATAAAACACTAAAAATGGAGACGTCATTTGGTTTTCTGGAAAAGGCAGTTGCTTCCCTTTATATAAAAACACTTTTATATGTATCTGATGGGAAACAGTTGGGAATATGTTTGTTATTTTATTTTTTTAAAGGTAATAGATCCTCAGTAGACAAATACCAACAAGAAACAGAGAGGCTGAAAAAGTGAACGTGTTGGAGCAAACAAGATTAGGATTAGAGAGGAGGAGGATTCCACCTCAGGGACTCAGAGTTAAGATTAAGACACCGGGACTAATGTCAATCCTGCAGGTCATTAAAGCTCTGCTCTCTGCTGGGGGCTCACACACAGGCGAACATGGTTCGTATGTTTGTCTGCGTCACATTTTTGGTCACGTTTAGGCCTATACAAACACAGGAGATGCATGTCACCTAATACATTTCTTGCCAGATTTTTAAGATCATCTTATTGATAAAGGACAGAGATGTTTAGTTTTGTTTTTCCTGTAAAATCCACCGATTATAGCCATTTTTGTGTTTAAGGTAGCCTAAAGCTTTGGCAGCCATCTTCAATAATATCCACCACAAAACTTATTCAGTTGTAAAAGTACATCCAGTAATTATTTCCTGAAATTTTCAATAAAATCCGCCCAATGGTTTAGTTGATAATTTGCTAACAGAAATGCAATGTTGACTTCAAATAGTTGAGGACAAAAGTTTAAAGAAATACATCTGTTAGGGCTCAAAGTATGTGTTAGAGATAAATCTCAGCTACTCCCTCACCAAATTATAGATGAGTATCTGTAAAACTCACTGGGTTGTAGCCACTTTTGTGTTTGGTAAATCCAGTTAGCTGTGGCAGCCATCTTGAATCGGCTTGACTACAAAAGTTAATCAATTATAAATGCATATTTAGTGATTACTTTCTGCAAATATCATCACATTTTCTCTTGTGATTCGTGAGATATGTTGTTAACAGACGCACAACACCCCATATATATATATAAAAAGAAAAACAGGAGTTTTATTATTACTCACTTTTTGCCTTATGGTGGGGGAAAAAAACACTGAATTCTGTGAGTATTGATTCATTTCTCCTTCCTTCCAACACATTAGTGTCATGTGATCTTCCTCTCTAGGGGGAGCCAGTGAGCCCCCACCCAGTGAGCAGTTCTGGTCTGAAGACTTTGCTACTCTTTCAAACCAACAGGGGGGGATATGACCCTGTTAAACAATAATGTACAGCGGCACATTGATTAAACATTTTGTTAAAGACAATTGAAACAAAGTAGAGGTTTAAGGTAAAACACACATATAACTGCACAATGAAGGACTTTTTTCTCCTTTTTCCACTTATGAATTATTTCATGGAGTTGTTCTGTGACTCAAACGACTCCAACAAGTCTGACACTTAATTGTGCATGAAAATGGATAATTTCATGATGCCATACTGCTGATAAAATGCTACATATTTGTATTTTTTATGATAACATTTCAATTTAACCACACATGTACAAAAACACAAGTTTCACCATTGTATTATTATTATTTCTTTAAATAAAACTGAAGCTAAAATAGAAAACCTGTGTGTGAAAACCTATGATTCAACAGCTGGAAGAAGCTCCTGCAGCAGTTCAGTTACATTGAGATTTATATATATTAGTTATTATGTATCAGAACAGGGGTTGTAGTCTAGCGGCTGTGTTTGGGATCAATGTTCTGTTTTATGCTGACCCAGTTTGGTCCTGTAGCTGCAAAAAACAAGCCCAAACCATTACCCCTCCACCACCGTGCTCAACAACTATTATAAAGTCTCTGTTCTAATATGCTGTGCTTAATAATTTTGTATTTCCATTCAGATGAAATTGAATGGAATGCTATGTTCTTTTAAAAGTAAAAAAAGGATGCCTCCTGTAATCGTTTCAAACAAGTCAAACCTGTTTAGTCTTTGTCTGTCATGAACTCTTATCTTTATGTCAGGTTGGACACAGACAATTCAGCCTAAACCCAGGAAACACAGAGTCATTTGGTGGGACCCAAACAATGACCGGTTCAGGTTGTGGGAGCTGAGCGCAGAATATGAAGAGCTAAACTCATCATGGGTAGGAGACACCTGGGCTGATTAAAAACTAGGGACAGGTGAGAGAGACGGACAGGCTGTGGACAGAAAAGTGGCAAAGGAAACACAGGGAAGCTAAACAGGAAACAAGAAAATGAAACACAAGAATCATAAAACAACACCCAAAACACAAGGAAAATGACAGAACTCTGGAACTTTAACCTGCTGACTAAACCTGAAGGACTCACATGTCAGATAGTGAGTAACACTACATTTATGGGCTAAATTTATAAGCACTAATTGAGTTCTTTAGATATTACTGATCAAAATTATAGTCAACAGCTGAGGCTGAAAGCTGTCAGACGTGTTGTTCACATGCTTGTCACTTATTCAGTAGATCAGTGGTTTTCAAACTTTTTGCTTCCAACCGAAGAATAACAGTTGCAGACACTCGTAAACCCATATATTACCTGTTTACGTAGCAAACTTTGCTAATATGTTTTGTGACCCACAAAGAGGTCCCGAACCAAACTTTGGGAACCACTACTACACTAGATGAAATATTAACACTATTCTGCTCACAGAAAATATTGTCTCATGTTGACCCTGAGGAATGTTCCATGGGTCAGCTGGGTTTTCAGTGCTTTAGAATATGCTTTTGCTAAATTTTTAAGTGTGTTAGTGCTTTAGAGTTAAAGTTAGCGGACCTAAATATTAAAGTTAGTGCTTTAGGGTTAGTGCAACTAACTTAGTAGTGCTGCCCACCACTGGTAAGGGGTGTTCAGCCTTAGCCATGACGTTTTGTGCATAGTCAAATTTAAACATGACATGTCAGAGTTAATTACTACTGGCCCTTTGAGGGCCACCATGAGGCTCAGGTGGCCCTTGATGAAAATGAATTTGACACCCCTGAAGTAGGGCTTGATAGACAGCTCATTTCTTTGAGCATTACAAAGTCTGCCCTTAGGGTGACATTTTTAAATGTTTTTATATACATATGTTTATTAAACCAACATACAGCGCAGTAACTTAACATGCTCAAATGCATGTATAACAGTATTCTTGCACTGTAAAAAAAAGTAATTGAGCTTATTCAAAAAAACCTATGCAACCTTATGCATTAAGATTTCAATGGTTTGCCATTTCATTGTCCTAAGTACAATTTAATCGTAATGTAGGGTGCAACGATACAGAAAATTCACGGTTCGGTTTGGTTCGATACTTTAGTCTCACGGTTCGATATTTTTTCGATACAAAAAAGAAAAATTTACATGCACCTTTTAACTTGCAATTTATTGAAATTAATAGTAAACATTTTTTTAACCTCAAAAGTTCAGTTTTTAAATTAAATATTCCCAAAACAGCAAGTTTCTCAGTGGATCTGCACTCAAAAATGCAGCCTAGGTGGAGTAGTTGAACAAAGATTCACGGATTCTTCAACACAAAGCATCTTAAGAAGACAAGTTGATACAATACATTTAAAAAATCTGTATTGTTCGATACAAGTGTATTTGATACAGTTTGGTACGGTTCAGTTCGGTTCGATACGGGTACATGAATTGTTGCACCCCTAACATATGCTATTCTAGCTTTCTGTAGTTTCATGAATGGCTCCATTCAGTCAGTAATCAAATTCAAATTGGCAAGATTAGGATTTAAGAGTTGAACAAACAACGTGAATATAATTGGTTCAACGATTAAATTGTACTTAGGACAATGAAATGGCAAACCATTGAGATAACTCAAAAGTCTTAATGCATATGATTGCTTAGTTTTTTTTTTTTTGAATAAGCTCAATTACTTTTTATTACTTTTTTACAGTGATATCAATACAAAATGTTTGAAGCAAACAAAAAAACCCTTACTTTGGCGAGCTGAAGTATAAGGGTATAAGACACCTTGAGCACAGACCCCCACCTGGTTGTGGTCAAAAGTTACTGTTTATGTACTTAGTAAACTTCTCATATTTAGCTTTGTGCAACATGTTGTAGCGGTGACTTGTATTAAAATCCTTCACAGTGGACAGTGTCTCTCAGCAGACTAAACACAGGTTTGCCTTGAAATTATGTGAACAGATAGTCTACCTCTCTAAAAAGATAGAATAATAAAAAAAAATTTAATTGGCTGGCCGGACAGATGTCACCAATGTGCCGGATGTGGCCCACGGACCACCGATTGCCCGTTCCTGTATTAAAACTGATAAACCTGAGGGAGCAGCAACTGTGGACTTTATATAACCCTAGGACTGAAAGATATCAGCGATGCTATTTTTTTGTCTCCTCACTATATCTCAAATATGTTTGATGATGTTTTATATTTTTTCTAAACCATTGATAATGGACCCTTAAACATATTCTTTTCCCTTCATGTGTTTGTTTTTATCTGGTTAGCAGAGTAGCTCAGCTTCAGTGGACCTCAGCAACAACTTTATGAACTAAGGGTCCAAACTAGAGAGCAAAGGACAAAATTGTGTCTCAGAGAGAGAGAGAGAGAGAGAGAGAGAGAGAGAGAGAGAGAGAGAGAGAGAGAGGAGGGCCTTGTCTGCAGAGATAAGATGGTATTCTCCCTTCTTGCAAAATGAGTTCATTAGGGGAGGGAGAGGCACTCATTGCAGGGAATCAAGGTTTGTGTGTGATAAAGGCTGCGAGCGACAGATTGGAGGTAAAAAAAAAAGAGTTTCATTTCCTGTTCCTCACAGGCGGAGACACTATCAGGGAATCAGCACAGAGGCTGGGTTGAGTGAAATAAAATAAAAAAAGAAAAAGAAAACAAGGGAGAGACAGGGAGAGGACAGACGGAGCAGGTTAGAGAGGTAAATGCCAGGATTCTGTCTGCATGAAAAGGGTGACCCCGCTGTATCGCTGCTGAAAAATACTCAGTGAAGATGAGTAAAAAATACGGAGTTGAAAGATATGTCAAACTCGGCCACTCTCTTTCTGGGAAGTGGGAAGCCAACGAGAGCTCCTGCAGGTGTAAGGAGGTTATCAGCCTGCAAACCATCCAAGGAGAACGTTGTCAAGCTGACAGTGTGTGAGAGGCGTGTGTGTGTGTGTGTGTGTGTGCGCACACTGAGCGCACAGCTCCGGCCTGCTTGGCCGTGATGAATATGAGCGAGAAGAAAATAGGGAGATATGAGAGCTGGGGAAGGAGATGAAATGAGCTGAGGGTCCTGATGGCCGCCTGATAGGAGGGGAGGCTGGCAGACAGGCAGCTGGGCAGGAGCTGAGGCGACAGGTACAGCAGAGGTGGAGAGATACGCAGGCCCTTCTGCGCTGCTGTTTAATATAGATCCGCTGAGATAAGGCCAGGTGGAGAACACGGGACATGTCCATCAGTCAGGGGACGGGACTTCAGAGGAAATTGCCACAATAAAGCACACACACACACACACACACACATACACACACATACACACACACACACACACGTATGAAAAGGTCTCTGGGTGCACAACATAAGATAGAGGGCGATTAAACCCCCCAAAATGCACATGTGAAGTTAATTTCAAAAGCTGCTGACTGAAAAAGTGCTGATGTTTGGAAAACAGAGCAGTAAAATCATCATGAAATAAAATCACCAAAGTTTTGAAATTATTACGAAATATTGCTCCATCTGTCAGAGTTTGTGTCTGTCTGTCTTTATCAAATTTCATCTCAACATCTAAAAAAATGGACAGAGTTTTCACCACTTTTGAGTAAAGTTTTATTAGCTGTGGGGTCATTCTGAATTTGATTGACTCCAAAGTTTAATAAATTGTAGATGTACATTCTGAGAGTTTTACTACATTATTTCCATTAAACCATACTTAATCAATAGTAAACCTACGGAAGCGTAGAGCTGCCACATGACATAAAATTATTTTTAAACTGGATCTCGTTATAACGAGAAAACTATCTCGTAAAAACAAGAAAATGTGTCGTTATAACGACAAAAATATCTTGTTATAATGAGAAAATTATCTTGTTAAAACGAGAAAACTACCTTCTAAAAACGAGAAAATTATCTTGTTAAAACGAGAAAACTATCTTGTAAAAACGAGAAAACTATCTTGTAAAAACAAGAAAACTATTTTGTTATATAAAGATAACCATATCGTTATAACATGTTATTGTTTCTTCTGGTTTCACTTTCACGGAAGTTTATTGCCTGGATTGCGTGATGGAGAACAAGATAGTTTTCTCGTTTTCTCGTTTATACAAGATAATTTTCTCGTTTTTACAAGATAGTTTTCTTGTTTATACAAGATAATTTTCTCGTTTTTACAAGATAGTTTTCTCGTTTTCTCGTTTTTACAAGATAGTTTTCTCGTTTTCTCGTTTTTACAAGATAGTTTTCTCGTTTATACAAGATAATTTTCTCGTTTTTACAAAATAGTTTTCTCGTTTATACAAGATAGTTTTCTCGTTTATACAAGATAATTTTCTCGTTTATACAAGATAATTTTCTCGTTTTTACAAGATAGTTTTCTCGTTTTTACAAGATAGTTTTCTCGTTTTAACAAGATAATTTTCTTGTTTTTACAAGATAGTTTTCTCGTTTCAACAAGATAATTTTCTCGTTTTTAGAAGATAGTTTTCTCATTTTAACAAGATAGTTTTCTCGTTTTTACAAGATAGTTTTCTCGTTTTAACAAGATAATTTTCTCGTTTTTAGAAGATAGTTTTCTCGTTTTAACAAGATAATTTTCTCATTATAACGAGATATTTTTGTCGTTATAATGACATATTTTCTCGTTTTTATGAGATAGTTTTCTCGTTATAACGAGATCCAGTTTAAAAATAATTTTATGTAATGTGGCAGCTCTACGCTTCCGTAAATACGCCATTTATGGGACAAAATGGGTTAAATCATGTGTATTATTCCAACTTTCTCAAATATAAAGATGTTGTCTTTGATTTTTTTGTATCTGAATAATATGCATGTCACAGGCACTTTAAAGATAAAGCTGGCAGTGTTGGCAGCGTCATCATCCTGCGACAAAGCGACCACTACTGCTAGCTTTGGAAACGCTGCTAAAGATGGCGTTTGAATTTTAAATTCAAAACGTGTTCATTAAAAACATGATGGATGTGATTATGGCAGCTCAGACACCGGCCCCAACTGCAAATTTTAGGTCTTGTAGGGAAGTGTTAGCAGCGTTAGCAGTGTTAGCGGCGTTAGCAGTGTTAGCGGTTGCTATTGAGATAATACACATTACAATTTGATTCAAATTGTGCAAAAATTCCTCTAAATTTTGCCATGCTACAATGGTTTGCTTGGCTTTGGTTCATTATATTACTCTCAAGATGTGATACATTATTGATGGCAGCATAAATCAAAATTTGATCCCAACATCTAGTCATTCATTGGATGGTTTCCTCCCCATCAGTCTTTGCAGACACTAACAGGATAAACATCTTGAACTGAAATATGTTTGGTGTCAATCCGATTATGATTAGATAGCCGCCAAAGCTAACAACTTTAGCTAACATTTCAGATGCATTTGTCTTAAACCTACTTACATTTAAGCAATAGTTCCTATTATCGGAGGAAACTTGTATTTTAGTGGCTTCAGTTCATTTCACCAACCAAACCTGGAGTCTTGTTAAAGGGAAGGTCTACAGAAACTTGTGCAGAATGTGCTCACTGACCTCACAGGTCACAGCAGAGTTACCCAGCAGCTGCCTCGATCTCAGCCACCTACACTTCACACCACCCTGCTAAACCCTGAACCACCATGTCTGGTACAAACTCCAGTGAGGGTACCTTTCAAATTTGACCAGTGGATTGACAGACACACAGAAGAGTGTGTCTGTCAATCCACTGGAAAAAATTTCATTGTTTCCTTTTTTTGTGTCTGGAAAGTTACAGAATCTAAAATACATGCAATAAATACATTGTAAAAAATTTATGAATAGGGTTTACTGAGTAAAACCTCTCTTTTTACCTTTTTCACTAACATCACTGTGGATGTGTTCAAAGTAATTTTCTATATGTTGTAAAAATCTCCACACTTTATAAATTTGTAGTGCTGTTGAATTTTATATTTTAAAGAGAAATTTCAGCCATTTTTAGGTAAAGTTCTGTGGAAAAACCTACATAAAACTATTATTCTACCTGTCCTAAAATACATTACTTTCTTTTTTCTTTTACACAAAAAACAAACATTCACAATTCTTTTCCTTAAGTCTTGGCCCTGATTCATCTAACATTTGAATAAGTTGACTCTGTATGACACTGCCCCCTGGAGGATAAAATAAATAAAACATACATCACCTTTAGGTGCTCTTTAAACAGACATGATGCATCCAAATGAACTGAACCATATTTCAGCTGCTCTGTGTTTCTCTCACCAGGAGGAAAGCGATGCTTGCAAACAACTTTTTGGCCTTCGTTGCTGGAAGTCTGATGGGGATGTCCAAGCTGTGTCGCTCCTTTGAAATGATGATCCTGGGGCGCTTCGTCATCGGGGCTTACTGCGGTGAGACGCCCTATACTCACTGTTATTTCTTTCATCTCCCCTGTCCTTACTACGTCCATGTCTTCTCTAACTCCATCCACGTACCAATATACCCATTGTCCATCCTCTGGACATGTCCAAACCATCTCAGTCTGATCTCTGATGATCTCATTTTAAATCTTATCTAACTTTGTCACTTCCATGGAAAAACTAGGCATCTTCAGTTCTGCCATTTCCTGTTCTATCACCTCTTTTTGTCCATCCCACAGTCTATAAACCTTTTCAACATAGCTGTCCTCACCGCTCTTTTTAAGACTTATAAAGTACTCCTCAACTCAAGTATCAAGTATTGTTTTTGTCTGATAGTTTTTAGCTGTCCTGTCTTATGCCAGCTTTCTGCCTTTAACTCTTCTGCTCAGGGCTGGCGTCTGGTTTAACGCCGATGTACGTGGGTGAGATCGCACCAACAAGTCTTCGGGGTGCTCTCGGGACGCTGCACCAACTGGCTATAGTCACTGGCATACTCATAGCACAGGTAATAAATTACGTTTGTTGGTTGCAAAATATCCAACAAATCTAAGGAAACTCTCTGAAAGTATCAGTCATATGAACATCTTTGAGAGCTTTTGGAGTCAACACAATTCAAGATGGCTGCCATAGTCAACAGAGCCAGTTTTTAAAGATAGTAGCTCGACATCATTTCCACTGTTTTCAATGCCTGCTCTTTTACTTTATTGGATTGTTTCTAAAGTTATGTTCCCCTCTCTTTGGTCAGATTCTGGGTCTGGAGTCGTTGCTGGGCAGTGAAGACTTGTGGCCGGTTCTGCTGGGTTTAACTGTTGTTCCGACCGTTCTTCAGATGGGTCTGCTCCCCTTCTGCCCAGAGAGCCCTCGATTCCTCTACATCGTCCGGTGTCAGGAGCACCAAGCCAAGAGAGGTGAGGCTGAGGTGCTCCCTCGTGACTTTGTTTACTATCATTGTCAATTATTATATATTTATTAGATGTAGGCTTATCTCACTGAGTTGCGACCAATGGGGGCAAATTGCGAACAATATTTGTTAGGGAGTTAAACCCAAATATATATCTATTTTATTGTCAGGTTTAGAGTTAGTGCTTTAAACATCACAGCAGTAATAAAATGTAGAACTGATAGGACATCCAGGGCTGTGTCCACATTCAGGGACTGCATTCTTCGAAAGATGTCCAAATTCGAAGACTCCTCTAATTGCGACACTCAAATACATCGTCCTTTCCCCCCAATTTGACGAACAGGTCCAGTGTACCCTTATAAGCTCACCCTATCCCACGATGTGTGCATTGCGACCAGACTTCCAATGTTCTCGGTCGACTCAGGACCCAGCCTATGTTGACTGAATTTGGACACAGCCCAGGTTGCAGGGCAGTCTAATAAAACAACTTGCTAAGCTGGATAAAAAGTATGATCTAGTTTATGCTGTCTACAATCTACTCGACCTAGAACGTGTAGCAGAATATTTGCTAGAAGATCACACCATGTTGGTACCGTTCTACTGCCTTTGGTATCAGCTAGGTGAGATTGTTTAATGATCTTGTATTTTAGGCGCGAGGTCAGTATTGACCAGTTCTGCTTCAAATCAAATTCTCTACAACCTGATGATAAACTCTTCACAGCCACAAATATTTCATGGACGCTCAGAACCATTGTGGACCTACTATGCATGTTGGTCAACCCATTTTTCTCTAAATACTAGGGGTGTAACAATACATTGATCCACATCGATATATCGATTAAATGATTAAAGATTCAATTACGTCAAGGTAAAATGAAAACATTGATCTATATCACCATATTTCCATCAAACGCGATTAAATTAAATGGGCATATGCATCATATACCGTAAAATTGTTCATGACAGACTGATATTGAGAAACATCCTATCGTCATCCAAACAAATCAATAGAATACTGTATCCTGATAAAGATGGTGATTTACAACCCAACTAAATAAGTGCCTAATAGAGAGTTGCATTCTCCCATTTCTCTTCCCATTTTCTCAGGCTTGAGGAGGTTAACGGGCCGACAGGAGGTGGGTAACATGCTGGCGGAGATGAAGGAGGAGAAGCGGAGGATGGACATGGAAAGGAAGGTGTCGATTGCCGAACTCTTCCGCTCCACTCTTTACCGCCAGCCCATCATCATCTCCATCCTGCTGCAGCTCTCGCAGCAGCTCTCTGGAGTCAACGCGGTGAGTTTTTAATACCAGTTATTAAAAAAAATACATATTTTATTGCATTTTTTACATCCCAACCCAGTTCACAGTGTTGGAAAAAGGTTGGTATTTTGTTTTATTGATCTAACCTAAGTCTGTTCAACCACTCCTGCAGATTTTCTATTACTCCACCAGTATCTTCATGAAGGCAGGAGTCCAGAGTCCGGTCTACGCCACTATAGGAGCAGGAGTGGTAAACTGTGCCTTCACTGTGGTCTCGGTGAGAAGCCATGGCTTTACTTTAGCTTTAGTCACACTACCCACATCCTCACAAAAGGTTTTCAAATTTAAAACAATAAAGTCTACAGTCCTACCACTGCAGTGAATCAATAAGTGAGTCTCTTTCCGTGTTTACTTCTGTTATCTAACAAAAAAATTAGATAAGATAACAGAGGCTGGTCACCCATTTTGTCAGCCAAACTGTAAAATAGGCTTTATGTAGCTACAGAGGCTAACAGCATTACTCATATGTTTTTCTCCAATGATCAGCTTTTCCTTGTGGAGAGGATGGGTCGTCGGACTCTTCACATGTTGGGACTAGGAGGGATGTGTATTTGTGCCATCATTATGACCATAGCACTGGCTTTACTGGTGAGGAACTCGAGGTACAGGTGTGGATTTCATCTACTGGGATCATTACTTTCGGTTAACATCTCTTATTTTTACTCCCCAGGACAAGGTTGCGTGGATGAGCTACATTAGCATGCTAGCAATATTTGGCTTTGTGGCCTTCTTCGAGGTGGGTCCAGGTCCCATTCCGTGGTTCTTCGTAGCCGAGCTGTTTTCTCAAGGTCCAAGGCCAGCTGCCATGGCTGTGGCAGGCTGCTCCAACTGGACGGCCAACTTCATCATCGGCATGGGCTTCCAATACATTGCTGTGAGTCCTACGGTAGTTTTACATATTTTTAAGTCTGTTCAATAGAAACCAAACATCTCCCGTCCTTTATCCCAGGATCTCTGCGGACCGTACGTCTTCCTGATCTTCGCGGCGCTCCTCCTTTTCTTCCTTGTCTACACGTTCTTCCGCGTGCCGGAGACGCGGGGAAAGACCTTCGACCAGATTGCGGCCAACTTTAATCAGCACTCGCCGGGAGGGATGATGGACATGAATTTGGACATGGATGTGGACAAGCCCTGTACAGAGCTGGATTATTTAGGGGAAGATGGCATGAACTGAAGAAGTCCTGATCAAAAGATTTAAACTGAACTGGAGTACGAGCTGGAGTTAGTCTATGGGCTCTCACTCAAAACTTTTCTTTCCTGACGTGTTTTGAGCTCTATAACTGTACTCATATATATTGTGGTGCTGGAGCAGTGTGTGGAGTGTGTGAGACGTGTTTGGCTGGTACCACAGCAGCTGATTATCAGTGGGTTTGTGATCGCCTGCTGTACTTTTAACAAATATGAGCTGTTGAGGCCCTGACTGCCAGGGCGATGGGATGTTATTCCATGCTGATGCACTCAGCTGCAGTGTTCACAAAGCTGGAGAAACTTTGGATTTCCTGCACTTTATACACAGACATATCCAAAGAATATCAACAGTGGTGGGCACAGCTAACCAAAAACTTAGGTTCACTGACCACTAAAGCTGTATTAGCGAATTTATGGAACGGTGTCCACTGATTACCAAGTTTGGAGATATAGAAACTATATATAGATATTAGGAAGTTAATCCTGCCTTTCACTCACGATGGGAACACAGAAGAATAGTGAAAACTGATTTAGGAGGCTAATAAGTAGCACATTTTAACTGAAACATGGTTTTACATTTTGTTCTAGGATTAGACATTTCAATATATTTATCCACTTATTTTAGATAGAAATTGATAAACTGATAATTTCTCCAAAATTCAGTTTGACCAGACTTATGTGAGCAACTTATATTTTGTTCTTATTCTAAAAACAAGTTCACACAAGAAACATGTTTGTGTTCATTTCAGATGGACCCTCGCTGCTAAACTGGATTTCCTGTTTTTGTGTTCATAGTGTAATCCGATTTAAAATTCTGAAAAATGCGCCTTTTCAGACATTTTTACTGGTTAGGAGCAAAGATGGCACTCCCACTAGGAACACTTTGTTATAAATATTATATGGTACAGATACTAATGTAAGAGTTCATGAAGTAGCATTAGCATGAACCACTGACATTTTAGTTTTAGATTCACTTCAGCCACTCAAATCCTTCAAAATTAGTGATCGACAAGCAATATTTTAATTGTTCAAAAGGTTTTAGACAATCCCCCCCTTTAAGTGCAGCAAATTTTGCTTGTATTCTCTAAGTATAATGTTGAAATGCCAACATTTATGGATTAAGACATGTAAATATCATGACATGATACAAAGGGCTGGATTCTTTATGAACTCCGGGTGGGAGTAAAAGTTTGTAAACCTGATTTTACATGGTAAAACTGTAACTACCAGGTCATGTAATGAACACGCACAGTGTCTGTGCACCGTCAGTTCTTGTTGCTCCCTCTGTTCTAAAGATTTGAATTGATTGTTCAGTGGACCTGTAACTTTATGCTGTGGTGATTTAAATTACACTTAAAAACCCAAAACAAACACGCCTCTTCATTTCAGCCAATAACAGGAGCTTCCAATCAAAACAATTGAGATTTGCAAACATTATTTATTAATTAGCATTTAAAGTATTGACATTGCACATAATCCCCTCCGAACAAAAACAAATAAAACTCAGGAAATAAAGTTCCTCCATCAAGTCACTCAAAGCTGAGGAGATGGAGATTAGAGCGTTTCAGATCGACTTAGGTGGTACCAGAACTAAACTGACTCCCATGATGCACCACCAAATGTACACCTGCTTGGGTTCCCCCTCAAATTAAAAACATGCTAAATAAAAAAAATCAAGGCTGGTTTCCTTTAAACTACTTGATGTACCCCGTTTGATCAATTAAAGAAAATATTCTTTTAGGAGGGGTTTGAAGAACTACTACCAAGCAGATAGTTTCTTTCCCCCTTTTTTCTCTTTTTAAAGATTTCTAACTTTTTTCATTTATTTAAATGTACACTCAAGAATCCCCTCACCCTGCTCCGCTCTGCAGAGTCTACACAGGTGAGACGAGGTCAGAGGTGACAGCGAGACCAGGACGGGAGAGTGCAGGAGGGGAAAGCAGTGCTGTGTTGTGAAAGAGGTTCCAGGTCTCTAAATCGTAGGACCTACAAAAAACAAAAGGAGGCACAGGGATTGAAAAAAATAAATTTCTGAAGCATCAGTTAGACTGGTCTGAAATCCTGGTTTCCAGTTTGAGAAAAACAAAATTCTTAATCCAAAAAAAAAAAAAAAAAAAAAAAAACATAAGAAATGTCTTTAAAGACTCTAAAAATCCTTTTTCCATCCCTTTAATGCCATCATTCCACCTTAAACTCATTTAATGTCCGTCACACGGCCCCTCGGAGAGACAGCCGACCCCAACCCGTCCTTTGGGACACCCTGACAAAACCTGGGCTGCTCAACGCTGGAGTGGGGCTCCACTTCCTGCCTGGGGTCATGTGACCATCATCCTGGACGTTACTCGCTTGGTGCTTGGACTGCTGGAGCAGCGGCCTGCTAAAAGAAACATAAAGGTTGTTCCACTGATGGGAAACAACAACAAAAATATTAAATAAGCAAAGAGGAACACTTTACCTCTGGTGATTTCGGCACTTTAGGAGAAGTTTTAGGAGACGACTTTGGAGATTTGGACGTCGACTTCAGCTCTGTTGGTTTTGAGGTCTGAGGTGGGGTACCAGGGTCTGATGCTGACTTCTCTGTATCATTCTGTTATGACAGATGAGTTCATTTTAGTTCCATACACGGCACAAAAAGTAAGGAAATCAGTGTTTGGTAGATTATTTGTTGTAACAAAGCTTCTTGGTAATAAATCTTGACTGAGCACCTGGTGGTAGCAGACGCTCAAAGCGTCCAACAGCTGTTAAGCAGAAAAGATTTGGCAAAATGCACGCACAAATGCATGCACGCATTTAAAAAAAAAAAAAAAAAAAAGGGGGGGTTCTAACAGTATAAGATTTATTACCAAGAAAGGTTGGTTATAAATAATCCAAACAAATTTTGTGACATTTTGTAAGTTTATATTTTGTGGAGAAAGGTTATGAATAGACCATTTTGTAGTTTTATGAAAACACTGGGATTTTGCAAATTGAACAAGCTCAAAAAGCAGGATTTATAGCTTAGATATTTCTGAAAAAAAAAAAAAAATATATAATCCTAATCTATGATCCTAAAGGAAAGTTTAACACAAATGCACCGAGTGTAGAACGAGTTAAATTTACTGGTTGAATTTTAGTCCAGACCATTGGTCTTGGTCGTGTTTTCATAGCAGCCTTAGAGTTTATCCTGAAAACCATGTGAGCTCAGCCAACTTTGCACATTAATTTTTGACAAAATGGTCTGTTACTTCAACATCTACAACCATGGCATGGCAGTTTCAGTTAGCTGTAGCACTTCTAGCACAAATAATTGGAATATTTGCTAAAATAACCATCTTTTTAAAGTGGTGTAAAGGTTTACTCGTGGGTCCTATAGTTTCTAATATTTATTACTTTTTATTACTGTAAGTGACTGAACTGTGTGATTAGCTTGAGTCTAGATCTGTTTTGAACAGAGTTTGGACTTTTTGTGCTTTGAGACCAATTGTTGCAGACTGGTGTTTTACAGATCAAGCTGACTGGATTAGGGAGCTACCTGCAGCAGGTAAGATGCTAATTGCTCATAACGTTTACACAGAACTTCACTTTAAGCGTTAAGTTCTGCGTTGATCCTGATCATTTACATCACATGCAATTAAAACCAGTCATCTAGTTCTTTCCTTTACAACGCTGGTTTGATTATCTAATTTTGGATCTTTTGGAGGTCATTGCCCAATTCAAGGCCATTTTGTTGAACTTTAACTCTTCGACCCATAAATTGAACGACTTGCTTTTGTGGTGGAGGACTCTGAGGCTCTCTGTCTGCGTCGTCTAGAAGGGCGCCGCTGTTTCTGGCCTTGGCCCTCTGTTGTTTCTCCGTTGGTGTGGGGGCTGTCTGGGGTCTCCGCCTGCTTCCCCTCATCCTGCTCCTTGGTCTCCACTGGAGGCGGCGGCGGCTGCGGCTTCTGGTCACCCGTCGACTGGTCGGGAGGTGGGCGAGGGCGGAACGGTCTGTGTTTAACACAGACACATTGTAAAACTGAAATATGAAGCAGCTTTAAGGCGTTCGGGCTCTTGTGTTACCTGCGATACGGACGCCAGAACCTGCGGCGTGGAGGTGGCTGCTGTGCCTGAGTGCCGTCTGCGACCTCATCCTTATGTTCCTCGACTTCACCCTGACCAAACGAGACAATAAACGTTACAGGAGCAGCTTTTTCCATTTTAAAAACCAGAGGTTCAACTCCGTTTAGGCTTGGGCTCACGTTTTGAACTTCCTGTCGTGGTCTCCGCGGCCTCCGTCGACGCAGCTGCTGAGGCCTCCCCGCTGCGTTTTCTTCCGATCTGTTCGCCTCGGGAGCGGCCATCTGGTCGTCGGACGGTTTGCTTTGGTCGCCGGGGGGAGGACTGCGGGGGAAGAATCGTCGACGGAAACGCCGTTTGTTGGGAGCGTAGCGGCTGCCTTTTACCGGAGCGCCTTCGGGGCCGGTCACGTTGGCGGCCTCCGAGCCCTGGAGGGATCAGAAACAGAACGACAGATCTAAGACTGGAACTGTTAATGTATTTAATCATCTGAATTTCTCCTCTTTTTACCTTGGCTGCTTCGATTACGTCAAACTCTACAATTTCTCCATCTCCAACACTGCGAAGAAACTTCCTCGGATTGTTCTTCTTGATGGCAGTCTGAAGAAAATATAAAAAAAAATTTTTTTGGGGGGTCAGGGGTCATGAACTTTATTTTTTCCCAGTACTTATTTGAATTTATGTCTTTAAAAACACAAATCAAGACCAGCGTCTCAAGACCAAGAAAAGACTAGAAAAAAAAAGTCCTTAAAGATAGAGTATTGTGTACATATGTACTGTAGCTACATAATATATAGAGCTAATATTGACAAAAGCTTTGTTTGAGGGAAGAGGAAAGAATTTTGCTACAGAGGCAGATTGTTAATTTAAGTGACGGTAAAAGTTTAAAGTTGTCCCATCGTCTCTGAAAGTGAAGAACTGCAGAATTTACAAGTTACTGTATGTTTTCTCCTAGTTTTACAATATTATTTATAAATAATGTAGCCAATTTTTTTTACTTAAAATTTTGAAGACATCTTCTACCGCTCACTCAGGGTTCATGCAGGTTTAAGTAAAATTTAAGACCATAAGGAATGACATTTAAAACCGAACAGATGCATTAAAATAAACATTCAAATGGTCCCAGAAATTTTAACATAGAAACTTTTTATTGCTATCAATTTAGCTATTAAAGAGTATTTCATTTTAATACAAGAACACTAAATTATTTTAATAAAAGTCATATCTATGAGAACTTCATATGGACTGCTGTGGACCGCTTCCAACCAAGTGCAAAAATCACTGATATGAAGCCAAGTCTCATTAAAAACACATTTTCCATGTTTAAACGACGAGCAGTGGACATGACTGAACTTTGTTGTTTGGGCAGGTCAACCAGCTGCTGTATGCAGGAGGTTGTAGCTGCAAAGAGGTCAAAAACATTCAAGCAAACTCTGCCATTTTTTGCCTGCAGTTATCACGGGATTTGCAGTTTAACACGTACAAAAACAGGTAGCAAACTTAGCCCTTCATGAACACAGATCGCATCAACCTCTGATTACGGCTCTTTACTCTATTTATACAGCCAAGGCTTATCGGTAATGATTGAAAGATTTAAAAAAAATGAAGACTTGGCAAAATAAAAATTTGTTTAAAACTTTTTTTTTAAGGCCTAACATTTTGATTTTTAAATTTTAGTCTCTTTTTTTAGACTTTTTAAGACCCTGCACGAATCCTGGCTCACTTTCCTGGTGTGCTGCGTGCGAGTGAAGAGTGACAGCCAGTAACAAAAATACATAAATAGCAATAAGTCAGGTTTGGATTTGAATCAGTATGTTGTAAATCAAATGAAAGCAAGAATGTTAACTAATAAATTGGACAATAATCTGGCTATTTGATGTCTCCACAGTTGTGGTCTTGAAATAAAATTCTGAGTCCTCAATGTCAGAGACCGAGACTGGTCTCAAGTACTACAACACTACTCACAACAATGAAGTATTATTGCACTGAAATATTTCATTATTGCTTTTCCTGATAGATCATTTCTCAAAAGCACCATCAATTTTTAAATTGAGGCTGAATGGATGGATTTATGAAGAAATTAGAAATACAAATAGTGTTCTGATTAATTAAAATAACATCAGATTTTATGCATGTAGTGAACAGTGTGCTCTTTATACATTATTTTCTTAGAATCTGTTAGAAAAACAAATGGAAATATATCAAAACCCAACTATTACCAATTTTATCATTGATAAGTCATCACTGATTTTATGTAGTGCTTGAGTGGAAGGATTGCGCAAATCTTACCTGATGAACAAAGACATCTTCCTTTGTGTCATTCCTGTAAGAAAGCACCAAGCTTTAAGTCTCAAACATTTAAAATAAATAAAAAATAAGCACTTTAACACTACAGTGAGCAAAAATACCTGTTTATGAAGCCATAGCCGTTACGCACATTAAACCATTTCACCGTGCCTTGAACTGCTGAGGCTGCAACAAGAACACAATGTTCAACATTTTACAATAACTATTCATTGTGTTAAAACACAGCTACATGGCCATGTGCGGTTATCTCGCTCAGATTAATGGCAGCCTGACTTTTATCATCAATCATTAACTGTGAGACTTTGAAACCAGCTCTTTATGTAGGTCATAAAGCAAAGCTGAGCAACTTGTTAAAAAAACAAACACATTTAAAAATCTGATTTATATTTAAAAATTATGTATAATATTAGAAAAAACAGCTATGACGATTTATCAAAACAAGAGGGTGGTTTTATTACAGTTCAAACACTTAAACAAATGTAATTGGTAGTTTTTTTAAGTTGCATTCTTCAGAATGAGTTGCAGCTGTGAAGGCGCGCATGCGCACTGCCTGGCCTGCTGAAGCGCGCTCGCGACTGCTGATAAAAGATTCGGGTCACGTGCACGCATTATTAGGTTAACCACTGCATTAGCCCCTTTTTCCTCTTTTAAATTGACAAAAACCAATAAAAAAGTTTTTAAATTCACTTAAATTGGAGCCCATTTGATTATACAAGTTGGGGTAACATTATCAGTTTATTTAAGAAAATAAGTTTATTATAAGCTGGTCCAAATAAAACCTGAAGGTTTGATTTTTGCTGCAGTTCGGTGGCGTTTTACGACTCGGGCTTGTAACACGTGTCCTGTAAGTCAAAGTGTCCAGATTTATGGTTTTCTGTCGAGTCATCTTCACCCCCTCATCGCCAAACAACCTCCCAACTTCTACAGCCAGCCAAAGACAGCAGCAAACGTCACGCGCACAAAAACAAACATATTAGCTTGCACGACGGTTTTAAATTAAAATTAGCGCCTGTCACTCCCCCCCTGAACTAGCTGGTTTTTAACCCACCTATGACTTTCCTCTCGGGCTGGGGTTTGGGCTCCACCGATGGTGGTGGTGGAGGTGGAGCGCTCTGCGCCTCGGCGTCGGTCATGCTCGCTGTGGCTCGGGCTGCTGTTCTCTCCTCTGGGTTCCCCCCTCCCTCTTTTCTGCTCCGCTCTTCCCCGAAAAGTTTTCCGCCCGCCCCGGCTAAGTTTTTATCCCCGACGTGCCCTCCAGCCGCCCGACGGAAGCCGCGCCCTCATTGGCTACGCCAGAGCTCGAGCTGGGGTCTAATTGGCTGCGTCTGCGGGGGCTGGGTCGCCCAATTGGGAGGGAAAACCTGACAGGTGGTGTGGCGAAGGAGGACAGGTAAAGGAGAGGAGCCTGATTTCTAATGCTGAAGTTTATTTTTAACATTTAAACACTTTTAAGATTTAAATAATAAAAATTAGCTTCTTATACTCAATGTTTGTGAAAAATAAATGATTTATGTTGGATTCTGATGTAAAACAAAATGATTTATTTATAGCAATTATAAAAATATTTACCCCCTTAGATGTCTTATATATTTATAGCTGTCATAATTCAGTTATGCTAAATATAAATTGACCTTTATATAAATTAAAGGACATAAACATGGAGGTGGGCTGGTTCTGCTTCTGCTCTGAGTGTCTTGAATCTATGCAAGATGCAATAAAATCTCAAGACTATCAAGACATTTTGGAGCAAAATGTGCTTCCTGTTATGTTTAATGTATTCCCTACAATATCATGAAATGATAGTTACATCCCACCACTGCAGCTGGAGCAGCTTGCTCATGAGCCGTGGTGCCAAAAGACCGACATGCAGGTGCAGAAGTCTCCTTTTTAAACAAAAGAAGAATTTGAAAATAATGACTCAGTCTTTCTTATTGTGATTCATTTTTACAGCACAGGCCACATGTTTCAGCACATTTGAAACATACAATATAATAAAATCTTTCATTTTAATAGACTTTATAGCTGTCATAATTCAGCTTTTATTGCACCTGTGTTCTTTTAGGATTTATTTTATAAAACTTTGTGAAAATATCTAAATAAATGAAATAAGTAATATTTAGATAGACATTTCGTAGTGTATTTATATTACTTGTCGTTTTTAAAAAAGCATATTTGAATGGTCCATATAACCCTGGAATTATATTGCTGAGATTTCTAAAGCTGCTTTTAATGAAGCAGGAGCAAACCGGAAACGCAGCAACTCTAAGTACAAAATAAAATGTATTAATTATGACGGAACGGTGGTAGTAGCAGTCGCAATAGTTTCAGCAATAATCCGCAGTTTGTTGAAGTTTTTGTTTGAGTCTTCCACTTTGATAAAATTCTAGTAGAATTCAGAACGGTGAGCAAAAATACTTGGAGGCTTTTATTTTGACAGTTGGAGAAGGAAGTAGTTCGTTCGAGGTGGTGGTGGGGAGGAGGAAGCTGGATGAGAGACGAGAAGAGAAGGTGGAGTGCAGGGTACAGATAGTCCAAACGTACCGGGGGCTTTTGGTCCTTTTCGGACCCGGGGGGGTGGGGACCGACATCTCAAACGAGCCAGACCCCGGCCGGAGGAGCCGTGTTTTAGCGGGACACCGAGAGGCGAAGAAGAGGGGAGACCAGAGTAAGTTCTCAATGAAAACACATCAATTAACGGGGGCGTGTTTTAAAATAAACCCTCCAGGAGGTGTTTAACCTGACTCTGGGTCGCTGTTATCCACAGGTCGTGCTCCCGCCGTCCCGTTATCCTCACAGCGGTGCATCCTCCCCAGCATTAGCTTAGTCATGACTGAACGTCAGCAGGCCAACATGTCCATGTCTGTGGGCGTGTTGGTGATGAACACACACTCATCAGAAAGATACTCATTAATTATAATTACCCATTAAGTGTTATTATATTGAATCTAACGGACAGGACAGCCTCGGCTGGAGCGCAGGTAGTGGAGCGCTCTCTGTATGGCAGGCCGTTGTGACATATAATTTAACCACTTTTTTCCCCTCTGTGGCAAAAAATCAATAAATAATCAATAAATAAATTAATAATAATAAACTTAATAATAAAATGGAAGTGCTTGAAAATACCTTTCCATGCATACTTAAATTAACTTAATATTAATAAGTGTTAAAGCAGCATATTAAAATTGACCTGAAGTATTTGGGTCTACATAGTCCCAGTTCATAAGGTCTCTGTTAGCAAAATATCTTTAAATTAGATTTATTTTGGTAAATTTACACTACAAGAAAAAGAAAACAAAATGAAACCATTTTACAAATACAAAACAATAATTTACCAAACACTGAGTAGGCTGAAGCCAAGGCTTATATTAGTCTACCCTATTCATTGGCAATATAAATATACAGTATATACATGTGTATACATATACACATACATACATTACATGTAATTGTTACAAAATACAAAACTATAAATCTACATAACAGTATAAGCTTTTATAATTTTACATTTTAAGGCTCTTTTAAAGCACGTAATTTAAGATCACCAATCAAGTCTTTCCATAATTTCACACTAATAACTGGAACACATCTAGATTTTACTTTACTTTTCCCTTTAGCTTGTTCAAAAATTAACAAACCTCGTAAATTATATTCACCCTCTCTTGAATTCCAGATATCTCATGAACCAGTGGATAAATTTGAATGGAACTCTCCAATATGTCGTTTTGTAGTTAAATATTGTTACAATTGTGCCAAGCGGGCCGAGCTCACACGCTTTACAGGAAAAACGCCAGAGGAATTGAAGAAATTCAATCAGTAAATTTACGCAGTTTTACAAACGGTTTTGTGTTGAACTTTCTTTTAGGATCATAGATGCAATGTTTTTTATGAATATCTAAGCTATAAATCTGCATTTTGAGCTTGGTACAGACTCGGCGCTAATATAAATAAACTGGACTGAACTTGCTGTGCCGTTACCTCTCTCCAGCAGTCATGGCAGACGCGGAGCTGGACTTCCAGACGGGTGATGCGGGCGCGTCGGCCACCTACCCGATGCAGTGCTCTGCCCTGCGCAAGAACGGCTTCGTCGTCCTCAAGGGTCGACCCTGCAAGATCGTCGAGATGTCCACCTCCAAGACCGGGAAGCACGGCCACGCTAAGGTCAGTCAGGCTGTGTTTTTTATCAACTCAAACCTGTTTAGGTAAAACAAACGAGACAATGTGATGCAGATGCACTCGCTTTATTGTTAATATAAATGTGGGAAATCCCTTCATATGTGACCCATCATATCAAAATGAGGATTAAGTCCAATTTTGTCGAAATGACCTAACTACATTTTCAGATTCCTGGCTTTAAAAGCTACATTTTGATACCTGAATCATTCTGATATCATAAGTAAATCCATATTTATGACTTAATTTGTCTTGTTGGTCCTTATAAAGAGGAAACCTAAAATTATATTTGAATATTGAGATTTACCAGCTGAAAAGAAACAAAAACATTTCTAGCTCACATGGAAAATCTCAATTTTAGAGCATTTTTCCTCAAAATCAGGTTTTTTGTTGCTACTGCTCAAAAAATGCTTCAAAATTTTGTTTTATCGTTATATTTAAGACACTTCATTCAACTGAGACATTGATAAGGCATTTATTCATTATATTTTGACTAAATGCAATTTTTGCAAATGTTTTAATCAAAACACTGTATTTGCCTATTTCTCCATATATCACTTTTAGACTTAATCCTCGTTTCGATGTGATGGGTCATATATAATCTCATTTTTAAATATATGGTAGGAAATTCCAATAAAAATGAGTCTCGTAAACAAAACTAACTTTGCCAAGTGATGAAATCACCAAATTTCACCAAAGTACGTCTCATTTTTAAGCGTTTGATAGAAAAATTAAAAACTAAATAGTAAAAAAAACACGGTTTAATACATCTTTCTGTTTTGTACGAGTGCAGGTTCACTTGGTTGGGATCGACATCTTCTCCGGAAAAAAGTATGAAGACATTTGTCCCTCCACTCACAACATGGACGTCCCCAACATCAAGAGGATGGACTACCAGGTGAGCCGTGATTTCACCAAGAAACACCTGCTTTTATTCAAGTCCGGTTTCAAAATGTTAAAATAAATTTGTAACGTTCGCTCCGGTTATCTCCGCTCTCTCCCAGCTGATCGGCATCCAGGACGGCTACCTGTCCCTGCTCCAGGACAGCGGCGAGGTCAGAGAGGACCTGAAGATCCCCGAAGGAGACCTGGGGAAGGAGATGGAGAGTCGACACGAAGCCGGAGAAGAGATCATGGTCAGGACCGTCGCCTCGCTGCTTTTAGCTGTTTTTATTTTCTGTCTGATTCTTTGCTGCTCTCTCAGATCACTGTTCTGAACGCGATGGACGAAGAGGCTGCAGTCGGCATCAAAGCTTTGGGGAAATGAGCCACAGCAGGTAAATACAGACCTGCCTAAAGAAGAGACAGGATGTGTGTGTGTGGACTTGTATTTGTTAGCTTTTTAGGACCATTTGTAAAAAAGACCAGTCATACTTATGGGGTCCTAATATGGTGGAACTCCAGTTTTGGGTTGAGTGAGCAGGTTTAGAAACAAATGGAAGTCAAAGAACGGTCCTAATAAGGATAGAAATACAAACTTGTGTGTGTAAGTGTGATGTAATGTAATAATACTTTATTCATTTCATTTTTAAAAAAACAAACAAAACAATGCAAAATAAAAATAAAATGAAAGGCAGCAGAAGAAGAAAAAAAATCTTATATCTGCTCCGGTTTACAAAAAAAAAAAAAAAATAAAAACATTTTATATTAATTCCAAACAATAAACCAAACAAAACAAAAAAACAAGCAAACAAACATTCAACTCCTCAAACGGTAACTCATACACAAATTAAACAATTACATATTTCTTTAACAAGTTTAGTTCGATCATTTTTTAAAGTAAATAATTAATGCTTTTATAATCATTTTCCAGATTATTCCAGTCTTATATCTTTTACTGAAGTGCATCTGTCCTTCAAATTTGTTCGGATTTTTGAAGTCTGTTGCTTAAATGTATAATTTAGATTTTTTTTGTAAAGTTTTTTTTTTGTAAAAATCCAAATAAAAAGTAATTTAATTAATAGTAAATTTCAGGTTGAAAAAAATAAAAATATTACTTTTATTTCAAGTTTTCACATTTGTGTCTTATTTTCTGGAGCACTTTAGAGTCTGAATGTGAGGTTTGTTTTGAATCATTGCTTGTTTTGGCTCCACGCTGATTTTCTGTTCAAACATCTCAGTTCTGAAACACTCATTAAAAGATTTTTTTTCCCTATTTTATTTTGGAGCATCTTGTTTGTGCTTCCTGACTCCTCCCTCCTTTTTCCTCCCTCTTTGTAATTCTGTTTCAGATGAGAAGATCTGCTGGACCTGAAAAGACCGTCAGCACTACTCTCCACTTCTTTTTTTCCTTTCGCTCCATTGGAGAACTTTAATATGTGGCAGCATAGAAAAATAACTCGTTCTGTACAAAAAATGAACCCAGAGTCCAAGTGTACATATTGAAATCATGATGGAAGGTTTTCATTTTCTGTTTGATTTATTTTTCAAACTAAAAAACTTGTGTGAACGGTTTAATGTGAGGGAAAATATACTGGAACATGAGAATATTGTTTATACGAGCACCGGTTTTTAATTTCAAGCTTTTATTTTGAAAACAAAAACAAGTTTTTGGCAGCTTTTTATATCCTGCGTTTCTGATTAGAGTTTGACCAAAAATAAAATGAGAAACGTTAAAAAGGAGACGACACAAAGTGCTGAATGTGAGTCACTTTTTATTTAGTAACTTTTAGGCAAAATGCTTGATTTTGGCTGCAGGGAACGGTGGATTGTAAATCTGATGATTTAACCAGAGGTCAACACATAAAACTACTTTCTCTGTCAGAACAAAGAGCTGCAGTTTGAGTATCGCTCATCAATAAGTGAAACAGAGAAATAAGAAATGATAAACCACTGAACGTTTAGGTTTTCAGGGAACAGAGGCTTTGCAGAAACTTCTGCAGCGTCGTCTGATTTTATACAAAATAAACAGATTTGTGCACAACGACACCCCCTTAATGCAAATAAAGAAGCTATTTTACAATTAGACTTTATTTAAAAGTAGATAAAAAAACCGAGCGATGTCTGTGAGCTTATTAAAGTCGAAACAAAGCTGGAGATAAAACACAAATAATAAATGACTTGGTTGGCCGGTTCCATATCGCCTCCAGAGTCGTGAGTGAGGTTGGCCGTGATCGAGGGGTGGAACGTGGTGGTGGTGGGGGGGTTTACTTGCCGTGGTGGTAGAACCTCTGGCTGCTCTGGCTGTGGGGGAGGAAGCTGTGTCGGGAGGCGCTCTGTGGAGAGCTCTGGAACGAAGCCTGAAGATAAACATGTTAAAAACTAAAGTTATGATAGTTTGTCTTCAGAAACATGAGCAGCAATAAAAAGTATAGCAACAAAAAAATAAATATGTGCCAGTTATGCAGGTTTTAGCTTCATTATTAACTAAGTTTTTTTTTTTTTTTTTTGCTTTGGATTAGTTAGGGAGAGAGTCTTAAAGGAACAGTTCACATGTTTTGAAATGGGTTTTTAGCTAATTTAATCACCCACTCAGAAGCCTGTTAATCAGTTTTTATTAGTCAGGTGTGTTGAAGCAGAAAAACAGCTAAAACATACAAAACAGTGGGTTTTGAAACACCTTACCTGGTATAGATTTACTCTTTATTTAGCAACTTTTAACTCTAAATGCCTGAGTTGGGGTTTGTGTGTGTGTGTGTGTTCTCACCTTTGCAGTGGGGATCTGGACCATAGGTGTGGGCAGCAGACCTGGAGCAGACGGATGCATCGGCCTTAAACCACTCTGAAAAAAATAAAAAAATAATGGTTTATTAGAAAAAATCTGTTCCAATTGATGAACTGATAACGTCTGCCGGTGCATCACATGGTCTATTTGTCTGAAAGTTACGCCTTCTCTGAGACTCTTCAAACTTTAAACCAGTTTTTAAATTGTGTTGTTAGGTGAAGTAGAACCGGAGTTGTGATAAATAATATAGGCCACAGTTTATTTTCTTAAAATACGGTCTGATTTGATGAGCGTCGGCTTGAGAACAGGAAACACAGTCCTGTGGGGGAAAAAAAAAAAAACACCTCAATCCACCGTCAGTTTCATCCTCCTCTCAAGCTGAAAATATAAAAACCCTCTAATCTTTATCCTGACTGAGGCACAAAGTTATTTGTCAAGCAGCAAAGGTAGACCCACTCTCCCCTCAGAGTTAAAAAAAATAAAAATCTGTCATTTCAGCCACAGAGAACCAACAAGAAAGCAGCAAAAAGTAAAGAATCAGAGAAAAATCATAAATTCCAAATGTAAACAAATTCTAATTAACACAATAAATTAATAATAGAAATTAGATTTTATTATTTTCATCTGTTTTTACCCCATTTATCAGCTTAATAGAGTTTTTTTTTTATAAAAATGTCCAGTTTAATCATGTAAGAAATACACAATTTAAATAAAAATGTATTCAATCAGTATTTAATGCTGCTGGCAAAATAAATTGTTCAAATATATTGATCTGCTTGACTTTTCTAAAACAAAATATTCTAAAAAAAGTATCCCTTCATGTTATGGAAAGAAAATGTCTGCTTATCAATTAATCATAGTAGATTGATAAAATCAATCAACTTTAGATTGATTAATTAATTAATTGATAACTTGCATCCCTATTATAAAGGGTTGATACACTGTTAAAGAGCTTTGTCCTCTTTAAGGTGAGGTGGTGGGTAGGTTAAAGTGGTCTTACTGCATCGGTGAAGCCAGACTGCTGGTTGGCGTGTTCCAGCTGCTTCTGCAGAGGGATGGATGCTCCTGGGATGTATCCTGCAGCAGAAACACAAATTCACTTTAAGAGCTTCCCGACAACTTCCTGTCTGCTGGCGTTATACCTCGTTAACCTGAGAGTCTCCTTTTGAATTCCTCTGATGGGATTTTTTTATTCTTAATATCTTTCTTTTTTTTGTATTTACTCCTGTGATGATGTGAAATGTTTAGTTGGTGAAATGTTTTCATTAGAAATTAGTCTAAAAAGGTGATAAAAAAAAAACACAAGAAATAAACTCAAGTCTTATTTGAAATAATTCTAGATTCTGTTCTTGATGTATCGAGAAAATTTGTTTCTTTCAGACAATCGGCTGAGTTTGTGGCTCTCTTTATTTCTAAACAATATGATGTAAATCCTCACCTGGCTGAGAGGTGAAGTGACCGTGAACAGGATAACCAGCCTGCTGATGAGGGAGGTACTGCATGGCTTGAAACGCAGACGCACCTGCAGGTAAAATACAGTTTAGCAGCAATCACACAACTGAATCATTTCTTCTTTACCATGTAAAACACTGCAGGATGTGAAACACCTCTGATCTGAGAGCTGCTGGCAAAGCTGACAGGTACTGAAGGTCCGGGAGCGTAGGAGGAGGGGTGCTGGGCCTGAGCCACGCCGTACGGCTCATGGACCCCCTGGCTGCCACTGAACTGCCCGTGTTCTGCTGAGCCGGAGCTGAATCCAGGGGTCTGATAATGACGGGCCTAGGATTGGACAAAGAGGTGAAAAGCAACGATGGTTGATGCTGTCAGGCAAATGCTGTAAAAATAGCCTATGAGTTCTGAACGTGTGTTTAGTTAAATAAAAACACAGAATGGGAGTTATTTCTGAGAGTTTTTCTTACAGGAATGACGGAAGCTGGGAACAGCTGTTTGCTCCGTTCTCCCAGCAGAGCACCGGGTCGACCGTGGCTGACTGGACTGCCTGAGGCAACAAGAAGCAACAAGGGCCGACTGTTTGAAGCAACATTAAGAACTCCTGAGGTGGGTTTGATGGTTCTGCAGCTCACCTGGAATACTGAGGAGGTGCTGGCCTGGGTGCATGGACAGACTGGGCTGGTAGCTCGCCGATGTCAGGGTTGTGATGTCACTAAAAATAAATATAAATTTGAAACAAAAGCAACTTATTGTAGAGCACTTTAACAACATATTGCATCAGATTGTTTAAAAATGCTAAACCTCTGCTCCTTTCTGCGCCTCTTTTCTTCTTCGTGGAGGACTTTCTTGAGTTGTAAAAAGAGCTGGTGCTTCTCTTCTTGGAGTCCCTGCAGTTTTTCTTCCATCTTCATCACCTGACGGTCACATTCAGGCACAGGAGAAGCAGATCAACTCTTAGTATTTTAATCACACTTACTTAAAAGTGTCACTAAGAAAGACTCGGAGACGATGACGTTCCCTGACCTGTTCTTTTGTCTCTTCTAATGACATCCTCTCCTCGATTTCTTTTGTCCTCTTTCTCTCCTCCTCTTCCTTCAGCTTCTGCTCCATCATTTTATCCACCTCCTCCTCCTCTGAAAAGTTACACAATAATTAAGCATTAAAAAACATACATTTTATAATTAAGTAATATGTTTGTGAATCAGAGATTTGCAGACAGACCTTGTCTCTTGCGCTCTCTCTCCCTCATGATGTGCTTATGGAGGGCTCGGGCCATCGCGTTGGACAGCTTGGGTCTCTCCAGCAGGGCGGGCATGGTGACGGGCAGCGGAGGGGCCAGCTAAGGGTTTTTTAAGGGTCACAAAAAAAGAACAATGAAATACATTAAAATATGGAACTGTGTTGTGCGTACACATCAGCGGCTAGCTAAATGCTAGTAGCCTGAGGTACCTTTGTATAAATAATACTGAAAAGTCTTCAACAAGAATTAAAGCGTTAAGGTTTCAGATATATACCCATTAAAAGAGCTAAATTAAACTAAAAACGTTTCGACTATTCTGTCGGGAGAAAACGTTAGCTAGCTAGCTGGTTAGCACGTCATTGCGTTACAAGTTTTACGGTTTCCTGGTTATTTTTTATTTCAATCTTGCGGAGTGATAATATTCTTTAAAATCTTACTTTTTCTTGTTTCGTGAGTCGTTCAAAAAGAAACTAAACATCCGGTGGTTTTCAGTTTTTAGGGTGTAAAAGCCAAAACTTCGGCCCAAAAATATAAACAGAGGGAGCGGAGGGTTTTGGGTCCGGGGGATAAGGGAACACTTCCGGTGGGGTGTATTTCTCCCGAACTGCATTGTGGGAGCTGTAGTTTTTCATGTAATATAGCGGATTTCTGTCAAAATTGACACCATTCCCATCTCCCCTCTTTTAAACCAGTATTTTACTTTGTATATATAAACTGGCTTGTCTAAACGGTTGCAGTTTAAGTTGATTAAACATTTTATATTCCTTAAAAATATAAATACATATATATTGTTGTTTTATTGGCACCTTTTAATTTCCATTGCTACAACTTTTTCTTTAAAATGCACTCTCAACATTAAGCAAAAATTATAATTCACCCACATTTTTGCTCCAAAAAGCCAGACAGTCCTGTATTTTTATTTTATTATATTTTTTATGAACTTGATTTTGGGGGTCGGTTTAAGTTTTCTTCAAACTTTGTCTTTTGTTGCTAATTTTCTAGTTAATTCTTGAACATGTTTAGATTCCATTTGTTTTAACAGTCTCAAAAAAAGCCTTTAAACTTGAGGGTTGTGTTGACTCATAAACAATACATTTTAAAAATATATTGAGGCATTTGTATACCTGCCTGTCACATATATAATTTGTTTCCTTATTGTTTTTTGTTGCTTTTGGAGATACGTATTAAATATAACAGTTTGACATACATTAAATGGCATTTTAGCTCCAACAAAGTTATGCCTTAAACTTAAGTGTTTTGTACAAATATTAAAGAGGGACACTATCTTAAGTGATAAGGTCCAGGTTCAAAGATGAAGTTCTTCTATTCATTCAATAATAAAAAGAAAACACAAAATTATTTTCATCACATTTTATCAAGCATGGTAATGAATGGAGAGAAAGAGCCAGTAATGCAACTGTATACAGAGTTCAAACTGTGTTTCTTTTTTTTAAAAAAGAAGACAAACTTAAAAAAAAAATGAAGAAAATTGCACTCAGCTTTACAATACCTTCAGAAAGGAAGCCATCCAAAATTAACAAGAATAATCATAGTAGCAGTCAACATAATTATCACCACTGAAAGCAGAAGTTGTGTAGTCTGAATTTTATCACTCCTCACTAAGATCAGACGCAGGGCAGCAAATATTCATATGCTTAAATGGCTGGAGAATAATACAAACAACAAAATAATAATAATCTAGACATGTTTTCTGAAGAAACAACTGCTGCAAAACAGTTATCCTTTACCCCCATTAGTCTAAACTACAAGCCTTTAACCAATAAGATTAATCTAAACCAAACAATATTCTGCTAAGTCCACTAAACTGGACACTAATTATTAAGATTATAGTCAGTAACAGCTGATTTAAACCAACATAGTTCAAGATTATCACATTATTCCTTCTGTGTTTTTATATTAAACTATAATCAATAGTGACAATAGAGAAATAACTGGCCATGAGACCACTGTTTGAGGGTCATTACTGAAAACTGGAGAAAATACAATTCAGACTGCAGAAGAAGAAGAAGTGATGTAGGAGTGATGAAAGTGCGTTTGACGTTTTCACTCTAGAAACTCTTAAGCTGCTGAGCTGGATTTTTAATATTTAAATGACTGAACGATGGAGGTCTCAGGTGGAGGTCGTAGAAGAGGAGGGTGTGTGTGTGTGTGGGGTGGGGTCAGATTTCCCTTTGGCTGCTCCCGTACACGCTCTCGTCACTGTAGGCGATGTAGAGGAAAAAGTCCTCCTCGTGGTGCTCCTGAGGAAAACGACAGGATGGTTAGGACACAGTAAAAAGAAGCAGTAAAACTGTGCAGGTTTGTTGTTTGGAAGAACCTTAACCGTTTGGAAGAAAACAAAGAAGCAAGTATTCATACATGAAGATTGTACAGAGTATATATTTTTTTGACTGAACAGTATTTATTTTAGCTTTATATCATATGTCATTTCCTTAAACATACACTGAGTGTTGATTTGACTCAACATTTGAGAAATCTTTAAAGCTCCTGTGGTAGCCAAGTGGCACCTAAATGCTTGCTGGTACAAAGCTCCGCCTATTTGCACAAAGCTCCTCCCTAGAGCTCAGTCTGCAGCCGAGCTACCACAGAGCACCCCCTCCCCCCCACAAAAAACATTTAAAAATGATGCAAAGCAGAGCTTTATAATGATCAATAGCTTATTCACAAAATAAGTTAATCATTGACGTTTATGTATGAGAGGATGACTGGGAGATATATTACAGAGCTGAAACGTCTTGTTAGAGACTCTGTCCTCGCTCTAGTTCTTTAGAAAATGTACTTTTCAGGTCCGATGTGGGATCATTAGAGTAAGGTTCAACTGTATCCTGTAGCCATTTTCCAAAACACACAAAAACTATATTATATGACGTTGCTTTTTTTTTGTACAACAAAATACAACACTCCTACAAATCATGCTGAAGTGGGAATGTTAGAAATGGTAGGAGGATCTTAAAGAGACAGTGGCCAATTTCAAGGCATTTAGATTATGATGCAAAGTCAAAGTTATTTTTGATTTACACAGGGTTTTATTAACAGAAGGTAACACAGTTACTTGATTGTGGCATAGAATTGAAGTATGTGCCTGGAAAATACATAATACCCATTTAGTGACAGGTCTGAACTGTTACCTGGTACAACAGACCCATGGTGGCTGAGGTGGGTGGAATGACGTTGTTTACGAAGAAGAAGAGCGCATCTTCCGCTCGCAAGTGGATTCTTTTCCGAATTAGGAAGTAAAACTGACCCACTGTGGTTAGAGAAAGATTATTTAGTTGGAGAAACTATTAAAAATGATTAGACTTAAAAAAAATAATAATAAATACAAATACCTGTCAAATCAGAGGGGACAAGATATTTCTTCTTGTCCAGATCTCCTATTCTTGCTTTAGGAGCTTTCTCCACAATTACCTACAAGAGAAAAGAAAAACAAAATGTTATTAATCAAATCTATGAATTATTTCACTGTGTTTGAGTGAGACTCGATGACTGTACGTTAGGGCTGCACAATATATCGAAAATTTATCGCCATCGCAATAAATCGCATCGCAATATGCATATCACAACAACTGCATAAACGGCAATAAATGGTTGACTCAAAAGTTTGCATTTATGCATTTTGTCATTCAGATGGAAGCTTCAAGTATTTCATCAATCTAATGGAGCCCTTCATGTATTTGGTGAATTGGATAGGTCTCTTCATACTTAAAAAAATTCAGGCTGGAATGGAAATGATTAGCTTTTTTAGGTTGTTTTTTTGGCTTTGAACCCAGAGCAGAAAGA
>JAUBOC010000170.1:8556202-8571547 GCA_032275365.1 Anablepsoides cearensis | reverse complement strand
CTAGAAGCAGTAGAGACCCAAAAGTAAGTTTAAAAACATGAAAAAAGTGAATTTTGCATAATAGGTGCCCTTTAAAAAAAAATTCAGGCTGGAATGGAAATTATTAGCTTTTTTATGTTGTTTTCTTGGCTTTGAACCCAGAGCAGAAAGATATAAACGCTACATATTTATTTGTTCATTTATCGCAAGTCATATCATCGCAATATTAAGCAATGTTATCACACATCGAAGGTTTTCCTAATATCGTGCAGCCCTAAACAGCAGGGCTCACTTTAATACTACCAACCTTGTCCCTTGGAAAGAAATAAAGGTATCGGAAAGACTAATCATTAAAAAAAATCGGATTGTATCGGGAGCCAAAAAATCTGGATCGGGACATCCCTAATTATTTCCAGACACCAATTTAAAACACAAATAAGTTGCTATTGCTAATTAAATATTTTCACCATAATTATCATTAAAAAAAATCATTAATGAATCATAGCTATTGTGTTTGTTTCTATTATTATTATGCTCAGTTATTAGCAAAGTTTACATTACGGCTGCACAATATATCAAAAATGTATTGTCATCGCAATAATAGACTGTGGTTGACTCAAAAGTTTGCATTTATGCATTATGTCATTCAGATGGAAGCTTGAAGTCGAATAAAGCCCTTTATGTATTTGGTCAACTGGATGAATCTCTTCATATATATATAAAAAAATCAGGCTTTTGAACCCAAAAACAGTAAGGTAAACACTACATACTTATGTATTTGTTCATTTATCACAAGTCCTATCATCATCGCAATATTAAGCACATCACAGTTTTTCCTAATATTGTGCAGCCCTAGTTTGCATACAAGTAATATCAGTGGGGTTATAAGTTTCTGCAAATGTTATTTTGTGGTCCGGAAGCTGAAAGGTTTGGAAACAACTGGTGTAGAATATCACTGCATCCAGTTGTGTGTGTGTGTGTGTGTGTGTGTGTGTGTGTGTGTGTGTGTGTGTGTGTGTGTGTGTGTGTGTGTGTGTGTGTTTTTTAAGAAACTACTACTGATATTTATTGTTTTACATGTTGACAATGGCAGCCAAGTCAGACTTTCTTTTTCTCCAGAGCATAAAGACTACACAGTTCCTAATGTTTATCCCTGACACATCAGAATAATGTCAACCACAACAACACTGTTTTGCACACAAATCAACCGACTTTTTTATGAGATTAGTAAACTCAGACGTACTGATGTGGTAAAAATTAAATAAAACAGCAAGGTTTACAAACTTTCTGGTCCAGGTATGTTGCTGAAATCACACTATAGTGTTGCCACAAGTGAGATAAATAAATATGGAGGGAGGGAAACAAGGAGGAGGTGCAAAAATCCATATAGGAGCAGAGATGTACACATATCCTCTCACATGTACCACTAAAAGGAGCAGACTTCTCACCGTCCGTAGGTGCTTCCTGAGAATGTACATGATGAAGCCCCATATTCTGGACGTAACGCTGAGGAAGGTGCGGATGCCCAGCAGACACTGGCGGGTCTTCAGCATGTTGATGAGCACCCAGAGACCCTCCCACACAACAAGTTCAATCCTCAGCTGAGAGCAGAGCTTCTCCTGGAAATCCTTGAGCCGGGGCTCAGTTTAGTACTTGCAGCTTCTGGACAGTCAAAATACAGTCCTTTTTAGCTGCACAGCCGCCAAAAAAAAACTAGCAATTCCAACAGTCAGGAGGCCGAGCTGTGCACGCTCGTGGCGCGGTTAGCATAACATGAAAGTGCTGTGACAACGCCGACGAACGTAGTCAGAATCAAAAAAAGAAACCTTGTGCGGGTGCGACGTCTGCCGCTGTTTGGATCTCAGCACGCAGCTCGTTTTTAGCCGATAGCCGCGAAGCTACCGCTAGCTCGACAGGCAGGGTGACCACCTTGAACTCGGGACAGAAATACCCCCAGAAAAGCCGCACGGAGGTTCGCTGACAGGCACCGGCTCAACGTCCCATCGGCCCGCGAGGCTTCCCGAGGCGAGCCGCTTCCGCAATAAGTTCCCCGAAAGTCCAAGCGGACCGGCTAAAATCGGGTTTGTAGTCCAGTGGAAGTCCGGAATGAAACTGTGCGAGCCGCCATCGCCGCCTTTGCCGTCACTTCCGCGAGACGACGACGAGCAAATGCGGTTGCGCGCGCGGCACGTCCACGTGGAAAGAAACCAAAAGAAAAAAAAAAAAGACGAGAGCGAGCGAGACGCGTGACGTAGGAGTCATTTAAACTCTGTCTGCCATGTTAACAGGTCCTGCTCCAATATTTAACAGCTCACAGACAGAGGCTCAGGAGATTAGTTTGTAAGAATCTGTTCTTCTAATAAAACTGCTTTAATTGGCATCAACTGACCTGATTATATCACCGAGATTTAAAGCTATAAAATAATAAAACATGAAAAACATACAGGTTCAGTGGCCTGTTTTATGGCAGAACCAAATCAACTGCTTACGTGCAGCCTTATGTAAAAGCAGTTCCCCTAAAGCACTAATAGGGAACTACTTTTCGGATAAGTGATTTAGGGCTTTTGCTAATTTCTTAATTTATTAGTGGATGAGCACTTGCTAAATTTATAAGCACTAGTTAAGTTCTTTAAATGATATTGATCAACATTATTGTCAACAGCTGAGGGTAAAAACTGTCAGACATGTTCATATGTCACTTATCCACTAGATTAGTAATTTTCAAACCTTTTTGCTTCCAACCCACAAAATAACAGTTGCACACTTGTAACCCCATATATTACTTGTTTGCATATGCACACTTTGCTAACAACTCTTTTACACATGCCAAATAACTATAAACAAACCTAGTAACTGAGAACATTTTTTATTAATTTGTGATTATTTAAAAAAAAATGCAATAATTATGATGAAAATATTCCATTAGCATGTTTTTGCAGTTAAATTAATGTCTGGAAATCATCTGGGGGCCCTCACTTGATGTTTTGTGACCCACAAAGAGGTCCTGACACCAGCATTGGGAACCACTATATTAGATGAAATATTAACAATATTCTGCACACAGAAAATTTTGTCTCATGTTGAAGCTGAGGAATGTTCCATAGGTCAGCTGGTCTATATTAGTGCTTTAGAATTAGCTTTTGCTATTTTTTAAAGTGTGTTAGTGCTTTAGATTTAGGGGACCTAAATATTAAAGTTAGTGCTTTAGGGTTAGTGCAACTAATTTTTAGATTAGTGCTGCCCACCACCGTGTAAAGGGATTCAGGTAGATCTCATGGTGGTGGGCATGCTAACTAGCAGATTAGCATTTTCACCTATTTTGAAAACTGTTATCAGACTAATTAGCTTTCACTAAATTAGGTTTTGCCAACTTTAACAGCCAACATAAACAGGAGTATGTCAGTCCGTTGTTTAACTCCAAGAAGATGAAGTCTTGAATTAGCAATTAGCTGATAACGTTTGCTTTAGCTGTCAACTTTACTTGTTTAGCATTCTAAAAAAAAAAAAAAAAAACTTGTTTAGCATTCTGCTAATTTTTTCATATGGGCACAGCTAACCAAAACATTACCTGTCCTAACTCATAATCTACAAACTAAAAATATATCCTTGCCAGTGCTAAACACATGAAAGCAGAAGAAGCTAATGATAAACATGTAAAAATGAGCAGAAGACCTCCATATCTCATGGAGTAACTGAATGATGATGGCATAAGCAAATATGTGTTTTTAGCATGTTTAATGTTAAACATCAAGATCATCATCAGGATCCTCCTGGTCATAGTCATCATTGGCATCTGGCTCGTACAGAATCCGCCCCGAACCCGGTCCTGAGTGGAGCAGAGATTTTTTCCTGTAAAATGAAAAATCGTGTTTTCATGTTGTTTCATATGAATATATGGAATGAAGTGGTTATGAAAAAGTTGCTAACTTCTCTTTGCTGAAAACAAATGGCAGCGTGAGTTTCTTCTTGGCCTCCAGCTCAGAATCAGACAGCCGCAGGTTGAAGGTCAGGTCAGCTGTTGGGTCCACCTGTTGAAACACAAGTAGGACTAATTTCTGTCATGTCTTCTGTCTGTCCTTTGCTCAGGCCCTGTCTACTTCACTGTAGTTCATTTTAATATTTTTTTCTGCATTCATAAAAAAAACAAAAAAAAAAAACATTTTCATCCAATGGAATTAAAACTAATAGAAGCCTAATATACTGGAACCTGCCACTAGGTGGCGATATTGATAACGTTTACCACTTATCTAATATTATTGCTGAAGGTTCTTCCAAATAATTGTAGCTCATGTTTGTTTGGCACAGTTAGGATAAAATGGGACAAATTTAGAAATCTTAATAAAAATGGCTTCATTGTCATTATGGTTTTAGTACAAAGTGATATTAAACTTTACCAAAATAAAACTCTGTTTCATCATTTCTCCTAAACTCTGTATGTTAAGTCCACACAGATCAAGATCCAAACCTGACTTCTTAAATCTTAAAATTTTCCTCACCAAAAACACAAATAAATGGGAGGAGCAAAAGACACTTTAACAATATCCAGAGTACGATAGATAAAGTTTTAGTTAAATGTGTTGAACTGCACCTGCTCTTCCTCTGTGTCGTTTAAACTTTGTTCAGGAATATTGCGTTTGCTGTGAACGGTGACTGTGAAATCCTCATTGATGCTGAATATTTCCTCCTAAAAAAAAAAAAAAAAAAAAAAAAGAATTAGTGTCATAAAAGATTTCAACAAAGTAGGAGCACAAACATGTAACCCCTGGTAAAAGCAGCCACGCCGGCACGTTACGTACATCTTGCATGACTTTCCCAGATTTTGAGCGTTTCGTGATATTTGCCACGGCTTCGTCTCTTTTGACTCCAGGTGCCACGGTGATGAGTGAAGTAGCCAGGTGGCAGATACTTCCCACGGTGCCCCTTTGGTGCATATCTGCATGGAGCAGACCGATAACGGCTCTCACAGCTCCCCCTATTGAAAAACACAACAAAGAATCAAACCCATCACCTGAAGAAGAACCACCTTCACTCTCCACTGAAAAAACAAATTAATGAGAGATTTTGATAAATAAATGTTTCACCTTTTCTGAGCTGGTGAAGTGTTTTGCAGACAGCGGGGGGACTCACATGCCTCAGGATCCAGGACAGAGAGTCAATGATTAGTGTCGCTGGTTTGGGGTGCTGCGTTTGTTTGAACAGATCTGTAAGACCTTCGGAACTGAAATGGTGGACCATGAAGGCTGGGTGCTCGGTCCACCCGAGGGGGTCTGTGTAAGCATTGTGAAAGTGTAGCCTGAAAATAGGAAAAATCAATTCATTCATTTAGAAAATACTTGTATAAAACTGATCTGTGACAAATCTCAAGGGTATCAAAGAATATATAGATAACAACTTGGGTTTATAATGATGAGAATAACTATGATTGTGAGTGTTGTTGGAAAGTTTGAACCACGTTAATATGATTCTTTGATGGAAAATATTTGTTTCACATTAAAACTTTCAAGATAAAAACCACCTGATATTCCTAAAGGAGGCTTTAAATTTTACCAAAGTAATTTTTTTTGGTAAGATACTTGTACTTTTACTCAAGTATCACTTTGTTGTACTTTATACAACGCTGTATTTTATCAATCCTATGAACTCTGATCTTGATGCCTGCACTCTGATTGATTTCTAGCATCTGAGATGCAAAAGCACACGTTTTGTGACAGATCAGAAAGAGATGAGACACAAAATGTGGGTTCAATGTAAATAATATGCTTACTGCCGTATTCAGCAGTAATACTAAAACTGTGTTTCTAATATGGTGCAGCTCTGTTAGAAATATTAGATTTTTTATGTTTAGCTTTATTTACCTCTGAGTGTCTGATGTTTTCAACCCATCCTTCAACTCTTCTTCACTCACATCAAAGCCAAGAACGTGTACAACCTCTGTCCTGATGTCAAAACAAACAAATAGGGAGAATTTATGTTTCTAAACGACTATTATATTAATAGATATATCCCTTAAATACAACAATCTTCTTAAAATAGTACCTGTTTAAGGCAGCATTGATGAAGCTCTTCAAAAGATGCCTCCCAGAATAATTACAAGAATCTATCAAAGCACATTAAACAACTTTTATCCTCTTTAAACATCAGAGGTTAGACATGCTCGTGTTACAAGTTTCAAACATTCAAGAAATTTACCTTTGATTACAAGAAAGCCTCCAGTCTCAATGCCCTGCAGTAGTTCAGACAGCATTTTAGCGTTAGCCAGTTAGCATGCCTCTAAATTACCACCCCATTTACACAACAAAAATTACAAGTAAAATTAAGTTTATGTGGTTTAAAGGCAAAAAAGCTTTACAAGTTGCTGAAATATGGGTTTCAGATATAAAAAAGTAGCATTTGCGTTATCAAAAACCAGCTAGCTTTGTGAAGTAGCATGTTTGTATTTTTCCACATTCAGAAGACGTGCCAGCCCGTACTTCCTGTAGTTTGTGGGAAATGAAGTTCTGTTGTATCGTACGAGCACAGGTGACTGGCCCCATAAAACTACGGTACCCAGAATGCACCACAACAATCTCTTCGTAGCAGCTCCGACGGGTGCTAGGTTGTATCAGCGCCGCGGACTGATCCAACCCACTCGAATAGTTTCAGCCAATCGGATAACAGAGACTAACCCCAACAACCAATCAGAAGAGGACATCCCTCCCGCTGCGTCCTTTCGGGTGATCCAATTTAACCTCGTCCCCCCCCCCCCTTCGAGAGGTTGCTGCCGCGCGGAATAAAGCCCAAAGTCTAGTGGACTTTTATGCCCGCAGAGAAGAATTGATGAACTTCACCTGAGTTCCCAATATGGATTTCTGTTCAGCGTTTGCGCCACTTTGATGAGATTTTACGTTTTTAAGATGTATTTTGTCTTGTCGAGGCCGAAGAACGGGGAGCTTAAGTGGACCAGGGTGATCTACGGAGGAATTACTATTTTTGACCAACAGTAGCTTGTTTCTGCTCCGTTAACGTTAGCCGTTGTTACGTATCCACAACGTTGGGCTGTAATACAGCTCAAAACCCGAGTCAAGCGTTTTCAACGGGAGTTTCTTCGGTCTTTCTCGGCTTTCCAGTCCTAAAGTTACCCGACATAAGGTGGCAGCCACGCCGGGGAAAAAGCCTCCGAGCGACGGCCGCTGCTCTCCGGCTAGCGCAAAAGCGGCTTCTCCTTTTTGGATCGGGGCCTTGTCTGCGAGGCGACAATGCTCGACATAATGTCTGATCACCAAGGTATGGTCAAAAATCAGCCGCTTGAACATTGCAATGCTGTTGTTTTTGTTGTAAAACTGTCGCTAGATAGGGCTTTCACGCTGTGACCAAATGCTACCTGTGGTTGCGTAGGCTGTAATAATATCTCTGCTCGTCTTGCTCCAGATTATCTCACTACTCGTTGCTAAACTGCCTCCAAATAAAAAAAGCTGCAGCTTGTCGAACTACACATAATTCTGTTACGATTGCAGTCGGATAACTTTGTGTCATCGTCATGTGCAGTCCGCGCCGAATCGCCAAGCTAACGCTAAATGCTAACTTGCTAGCCACTCCTCCTTTTTCACTACCCCACCGAAAAAAAATCCTTAAATTTATAATATCAAACGAAAAACGAGTCGCGTGTCTGTCGCATCGAAACATTTTTATAATTATCTGTCTCGAACTTCGAAGCTGACACACACGACACGCCCGACGAAACGCATTAGCGACACCGTGCTAACGCCGAGCTGCCTCTCCAACTTGAGCCTCCCTCTTCCATTTCATGAGCTATGATCGACTGCCAGCATAACATAATTCTCCATAAGAATCAATTATTCTGCTCCGTAATTAATCCGAGTGCTGCTAACGAGCTTGTAACCGATATTTATGATTCCAGCTGGAAACGAATGAACCCTGTTGTTAGCATTTCCTTCAATATATACTTTAGCTTATTTAGCACACTTGCACAAAACGTTTAAGGTTCGCAAATGGTGAATAACATGACCGGATGTGGTGCTGGAGTGTTTTTACAATTGGTGTTACTGTGTTTTAAGTTGCTATTTCCATTAATAAACTCAGTTGGATATTGCTAACCTAATTTGGCTTCTAAATAATCTCAATATGCTTATTAATAATCCCCCATTAAGATAGTGGGCTGGTGTTGGTGCAGAAAATTCACGATTCGGTTCAGTTCAATACTTTGATCTCACAGTTCGATATTGTTTTTCGCTACAAAAAAGAGAAATTCCCATGCCCTTTTTAACTTGTAATTTATTTAAATTAATATGAACATTTGTTTAACCTCAAAAAGTCCAGTTTTCAAATTTAAATGTTGCTGAAACAGCAAGTTTTTCAGTGGATCTTCGCTCAAAAATATAGCCTAGGCGAAGTAGTCGAACACAGATCCACTGATCCTTCAACACAGAGCATCTTCAGAAGAGAAGCTGATAAAATACATTTAAAAAATCTGTATTGTTCGATAGAAGTGTGTATTAAACAGTTGCACCCCTAGTAACAGTGTTTATAAACAACACAGTAAATCTCAATGCCCACTTCTTTGTGTCTAAATCTACCCTTTTTTTCCTGTTTCTCTTCCTCAGATTCGCTTTTGACGTGTAAAACAGAACCTCTGGTAAGTACTTTCTATTATGTCGACAATTTTTCTCATCTTATTTACTTTGTGTCTTTAACTGAGATATGTGTGTTGTTTAGCCCCCAGAGAGGAGAAAGAGGACTGTTGAGGACTTCAATAAGTTCTGCAGCTTCGTTCTGGCTTATGCTGGTTACATCCCCAACCCTAAAGAGGTGAGAAGCTCCTATAATCATCAAGATATAGAAGTAGTGTTACTGAGTATCAAGCAGAGATTTAATGTCACTTGACTCCTTATAATTGGTAAAAGTATGAAGATGGACTCTAATTGGTTCTTTGTTGCCCTGAAGGAAAGTTCCTGGTCTCCCACTTCGTCCAGCTCTGCGCACAGCTCAGGTCTGTCTGTAGACGGAGGTGGCGGAGGCAGCAGCTCCATGGCCAACACCTGGGCGGACGGCGGCTCTGACATTCACACCATCCACACGTTTGTTCGCAAGGCTCGAGCCAACAAGGGCAAGAGCATTCACCGCGCGCACTCCGACAGCACCCTGCTGGACAAGATGCGCCTCAAGGACTCCCTCTATGCCAGCCAGGCCGGCGCCAAGGCCGAGCGCAAGAAGGACAAAAAGCTGAAAAGGCTGTCGCTGGGCTCCGGCATGGCGGCGCAGGACAGCGGCAGCAGCGAGGGGGAGAAAAGGGCCCGCATCAAGCGGAGCAAAAACTCCTCCAAGCAGCCGAAGGCCAAGAAGCCGAAGAGCTCGGCCGCTCAAAGCGAGACGGACTCTGAGGCGAGGAAGCCCGAGGCGCAGGCGGCCAAGGACGAGCTGTCAGCACACGGGAGCTCCAGCTCGAGCGGGCAGTGGAAGCCGCAGCCGGACGAGTCGATCCGGGACGCAGAGATGAGCTCCAGCGAGGGCGAGACGTGGATCGCAGACGAAGACATCATGGTGGAGTCAGGTACAACACAACTTCTAGTTCAGTTTTTGCTTACTAATCAAAAAGAAACATTGATTAGTTGTAATATTAGACATTTTTTGAGAAATATTTATTTCAACTGTGAAACAGAGTCTAAAAGTACTGTAGACAGTTTTCAAATTATACTGTCACACAGACGCCGCTATGCTATTAACACCACAACACATAACAAATAAATGATGGTGTCACTAGGTCAGGGGTCTGCAACCTGAACTGAACTATTCAGGCATATATATATTTTTTCTAATTCTTATTATGTAGTCTTCAAATTATTTAAAGGTAATTCTGATGGATTTCAGAGAAAGATCATAGAAAAATTGGAATATTTAAGTAAACAGGCTAGCATGAGCTAACGTGTTTTACTTTATTAGTAGTATTGATTAAAGATTTGCATACAAATTGATTTTTGTTGTTGGTATAAAAGCAAAACCAAGAAAAAAAATTCTGTTCTGTTTGGCCACATTTTCAAAGAGCCACTGCAGAGGGACCAACGAGCCACATGTGGCCCCAGAGCCGCAGGTTGCAGACCCCTGCACTAGGTGTTTGGTTAAAGGCTGGAAGCCACCCTGAACAAAATCTGACAATCAGACCTTTTTAAATAAAGCCAGAGTGCCTTGACAGAGAGGTGCCTGTGGCTCCAAACCTGCTTCATGGTGGGAGAACATTAGCTTAGCCTAGCTTTTGCATTAGCAGCAGAGCTAATATCTATGACAATAGCGTTAGCGCCCAACCAAATGTTTATATATTCTGCTATAGCTTTAGTGCTCAGGCTTATATATAACGTGAGTACCCAAGCTAATACATATATAGAGTTAGCACTCGAGCTAATAAACATATAGCGTAAGCACCAAAACTAATGCATTTATAGCGGTAGCACCAGAGCTAATGCATATATATATGACCCATCATATCGAAATGAGGATTAGGTCCAATTTTGTCAAAATGACCTAATTACATTTTCAGATTCCTGCTTTAAAAGCTACATTTTGATACCTGGATCATTCTGATATCAAGTAAATCCATATTTATGACTCAATTGGTCTTGTTGGTTTCGATAATACATAAATTTTTGGTCTGAATCCTAATTTTGTGTAATTTTAATGAGGAGTTTTTGAAGTCCTTATAAAGAGGAAACCTCAAATTTATATTTCAATATTGCGATTTCCCAGCTGAAAAGTAACAAAACTTTGCTCACTCACATGTAAAATCTCAAAATTTTAAGGCATTTTCCCTTAAAATCAGTTTTTTTGTTGCTACTGCTCAAAAAATGCTTCAAAATTTTGTTTTATGATTTATATTTCAGACACTTCATTCAAATGATACATCGATTAGGCATTAATTCATTATATTTTGACGAAATGCAATTTTTGCAAATGTTTTAATCAAAACACTATATTTGCCTATTTCTCCATATATCACTTTTAGACTTAATCCTCGTTTTGATGTGATGGGTGACATATAGTGTTGGGGTTTAAGCTCGTGCATATAAATAAAGCAGTAAGAACGTGTTCACAGAGCTTGATTCAGTCCAGAATGTTTATTTACACACATATAAAAGTCTTCACAGTGCTGTCTGTGTGTGGACAAAACAGCCCTGCTTCCCTCAACCAGAAAAGCTTTCATAGCCCACCTAGTTTCACCCCGGATATGATGTCATAAGAGGATCAACAAATCTCTATGTAATTGTTGAATTAGTAAAACTGATCACAAAGAATAAGATGAGACTTTATTTAAAATTCAGTTCCTTGAGTCACAAGATTTCCTTCATGGTCATATTGTGTTAGTTCTCAGGCTGTAGTCTCTGCTTTGACAGTTGAAGTAAGTATTTATCAAATGTGCATTATTACAGCTAGTCAGGATTCTTTTATAATCAGCAATCAGTCCTCTAACTCCTCCTTATTTAACGTAGGAGACGACTCATGGGACCTGATCACCTGTTACTGCGGGAAGCCGTTCGCCGGACGACCGATGATCGAGTGCAACCAGTGCGGCATCTGGGTTCACCTGTCCTGCGCCAAGATCAAAAAGTCCAACGTGCCCGACATCTTTTACTGTCAAAAGTGCAGAGACTCGCGGCGGTCCGGACACAAAAAAGACACTTAAAAAAGTGCAGAGGACAGAAAGGACGAGGAGTCCCCGCCCACCACCCTATTCCTGTATTTTTATTGTTTTTTTCTTCCCTCTCTCTGATGCCTACAGCCAAAACAGCCTAAATTCTCACCTGGATGGAAGCGTGTCTGTGCAGAATTAATTGAGACAATCACAACATTTTCTTTTTTTATTATCCCTCACTTCCTTTTTTTTTTTTTGGCTGCAGTGAAGAACTGGACTTCAGATGACAGCGACGGCTGAGAATCCTTTTTTATTTTTTACTAATCACTTCCTACAATAACTGGCTTTATTGTTGCGTTGGCCGTTAGTGACGTGTGCATATATAAATATATATGCATTTATATAAATATATATATAAATATATTTTAAAACTTATCCTCGTATTTATTGAGGGTGCATTTTGACTGGTAAATTCGTAGCATTTTTCAGTTTCAAAGGCGTTTCATCTCAACTTTATAAACTAAAACGATACACTGACAAAAGTTTTAATTTAGTTTGATGTAAGAGATGAAAACGTTTTCGCTCCTGTTTTCGGTTTAGAAGATGTCAAAAGGCTTGATGGGCAGCTCTTTATTTAATTCTGTGTGTGTTTCGAAGGTTTTCTGTCCATTTACTTCAAAGCGTTTGGTTGTCAGTGGTGATCACTGAATGTTTAATGTGGGATTTTGTAGAAAGGGATTAAAGAAGCAGTATCTTACCTGTTTAGATATAGCTATCTGCTACGACGGAAGTGGATTTTAACTACCGACCATGTAAGAATGACTGTAAACTGGATTAGCTGTTAGCCTGTTAGCTTCTCAACCTGATCAAACTGAAGCTCTTATTTTTACAGCAAGCTCTCTGCAACAGGTAAGATACTGTTTATAACGTTTCCACAAAACCCCAGTTCAAACTGTCCCTTTTTAAGAAAAAAAATTAATTAATTAATGGATTTACTCGATGCATTCTGACAGCGAAGGTTTAATTGTTGCATTTAAAAATGTAGGCTGAAATTTGTGGGCGGGGTTTGGAAACTATCTGAAACATCTGCTCCGGGCTTCGTGACCGAGCGCTTTACGTTCACCATTAATCATTTATTGCCTCGTTATGGACATCAGAACTGTTCTGTTTGGATGTTTTTTTTTTTTTTTTTTTTATTAATTTGTTTCTAGTTTTCTGAGTCAGGAGGGTAACCGTCGCCATGAGCTGACCGGTTCTAGTGCTGCACGTCGTCATGTTTGAGCGGCTGGTAAATGTTTATGTATTGTTTATTTCTTTGAGAAGCCAGATTAGAGATGTGCCTGCATCAGATTTTTATTTTATTTTTTCTCACCTGGAGAATAAAAGCTGTAGTGTACAAAACTATTACTTTGACCGCTGCTTATGTTTCAGCATTTATTTTGTTTTTTTTTATTACACTATTTTATTTTTTTCCGTTCTTGTTGATGGGAGACTCCTGGCAGTTGCACTCTGTACGACTTCAATTCTGTGTACATATCCTGTTCTCTGACAGCTGTACATATGTGGAAAGTGAAGAAAGAGAATACCCAAGCAAATTCTATATTTTCTGCAGTCTGTTATTGTTTTCTTTAATTGTAGCTTGAAAAATAAAATGCTTTGGGATCATAAAAGTTGTACTTTGGATTATTAGTATTGGTGAAACAAGCAGAAAATCAAAAATGTCTTTAGCTTTTTTATTGACATTGACACACAACAAACATGTTTGTCTTTCACCACTAGAGGGCGGTGCTTCACAAGAATCTCACTTGTTAGAAAAAATATTTCAGTTTACAGATAAGGTACATGCATGAAATATAATCTGAGTATATTTAATTGTATTCAGTCTTCCCTGTAGAGGTTTGTCTTTTCCTGTGAAATGAAAACAAAAATTAGTTCTAAGGAAAACACTTTTTTGTAAATGATACTAAATAGTTTATAATGCACAAAAACAAACAATAGGTTCTCGATGGAATTTGCCTGGTTAAATAGCAGTAAGATAAATTAAAAATGTTAGGTGTGTGTATATTTATATACACGCACACAAAATCAGATTAAAAAAAATTAGTGTGATGTAGACATGCTCGGCTATTTAGTGGATTAGTTAATCTCATTAAAACATGATCTGCATTGTGACTAAAACATCAAAGATGATATTGTGATTTTTAACAATTTCAGAATATTTACTGATGTAAAACAAGGTGTGTGTTTATAGTAGTACACAACATTTATGTTTTACTTCAGTGTCTGATATTGGTGACTAGTTTTAATAAAACACGCCAACATTTGCAATTCGCCTATGCTTATACAGTACGAGAAATTTAATGTAATCGCGATATCAATTTAGGCAAAAATGTGTCAAATTTGGTAAGCCTCTGATGGAGATGCTAAAATATATGATGATAGAGATAAAAATGAGGAAAAGAATAGGGAAAATGCTGTCATACTTTGAACTGTTAATTCTGCATTGAGCAAAATTGATAATTAAATTCAAATTCAATTCAAAAATACTTTATTTATCCCAGAGGGGAATTAGGTTAGGATAATAACAATATTAGAAAATATTGTGATTCTCTAAATCAGATGGTTGATTTTTAATTAATTAATTTTATTTAATTGGTTGATTTTTAATTAATTAATTATTTTTGCTCACCTTTCGTTTCCGGAAAGTTGGGATTTGAAAGCGGCCGATGGGATCCAAACGAGCAACTTTCAACCTGTGATCAGAGCAAAAAATAACAAAATAAAATTCAAATCATACAATTACTGTTATTTATTGTTTGTTTATTTTATTAAAATTTTTCCTAATTTAAATGTTTACTTTTTTTACTAAAATATCTTCTAAATCATTAGTTATTTTTCAATTTATCCTAACACTTATTTAATAAAAGTCTGTTTTTCTGACTTAAGAGTTTAAAGAAAAGTAGAAATCTGTTGTGAGGATGCACCTGTTTTCATTAGCTCTACGGTTGTGCAGGTTCTGGTTCTGGTGCTGGTTTTGGAAAGGAACGTGTGCCGTCGGAGCAGCGGTGGTCTCTGACTGGGAGGCAAGCGTGTCCCCCTCCCTGCGTATGTCCCCTGCGTCCCCCACAGAGACCTCTGATGGATCAGAGTGAGAGAAGAGCTCCTGGTTCAACCAGTCCACCTCCTAAAGACAGAACACAACTTTTAACAACAAAAGCTCCTCTAATATTTAATTTCCCTCTCTGTCAGGTCTTACCCTTTTTGTTCTGGACCTGTTTGGCAGAACCGCTGCAGACATTTGGTCCATCACCACATGGAGAACCAGGACCAGCATCACACATCTGGAGCAGACCGTCTGAGCGGAGTGGAGTCGCATCCTCTTCATCACACGGGTCAGAAGGGTTCACAATAAAACAGAAGCTCACCTTGATTCTCCTGAGGTTCTCTGCTGCTTCTCTGTCGCCGCTCTGCATCTTCGATCGGAGCCGAGAGGGTATTTGTAGTCACGATTCAAGGGTGGGATTATATATTCTGGCACTATAATGGGACTGTTTGGGCTCAGCCAATTAAATGTGCCGCCTCTCTGGCCAGCATCATTTGTTTCAGACCTCTATAGTTCCTCTGAAGCGATGACAACATGCTTTAACACACGTACATATATTCACATTACATATCCACCCCACACACACACACACACACACACACACACACACACACACACACACACACACACACACACACACACACAC
>JAUBOC010000170.1:8532083-8543220 GCA_032275365.1 Anablepsoides cearensis | reverse complement strand
CACTTTTTAAATGGAATTACTGAAATAAATCTACTTTTTCATGATATTCTAATTTTATGACCAGCACCTGTACATGTCAAAGCACGTTAGGTTAGTTACGTCAAGTTTGATTGTGTGCTGGGTAAGTGTGTGTTCAGGCAGAGTTTATTCCCACCATTTGAAACAAAAAAAATGAAGAAAAAATTTTAACCTGTACATTTTTATCTGCCTTACATACCCCGTGTAGTGAGCCGGTTGTGTGCGCACGTCCAAAACGGCACAGAATTCTGTAGTGATATAGATCACTAGTATTTGATCATTTTTACACACAGACAACCTTTAAATCCTGAATATGTGAATTAAAAACACAAAAGTACAGAGACAAGTCAGAGATCGCCGTCTAATCATGCTGATAGTCAGTTTGCCACATTGGGAAGTAAGATCTGTTTGAGCAGTCTGATGGTTCATTATCAGAATTTTTTGGGGGTTTAATAGCAAAAAAAGGGCAGCACGGTGGCTCAGTTGGTAGAGCTGATGCCTCTCAGCAAGAAGGTCGCCGGTTCTCTCCGGGTACTCCGGCTTCCTCCCACAGACCAAAAACTGTTGGGTTAATTGTTAACTCTAAATTGTCTCTAGGTGTGAGTGAAAGAGTGAATGGTCGTTTGTCTCTGTGTCCCTGTGATGGACTTAAGACCTGTCCAGGATGTACCCCGCCCCTCGCACTGTGACTGCTGGATATGGGCATTAGTGACTCACGCGACCCTGAAAGGAATAAGCGTGCACAGAAAATGGATGGATGGAACAAAAAAAAAATATTTCAAATAAACGACAACACTGTTTTTTCTTTAAAAAAATTTTTTTTGCATTTTGTTGTTGCCATCTAGAGGTGTGGCATAGGTATTTCATCATTTTTGTTAGAATTCGGGATGCACCGATATGAACATTTCAGCCGATATCGATATCCGATAATTATTGCTGTTTTGGCCGATAACCGATATTTACCGATATTACACAAACACGCAAATTATATTATACATATACACACAAACACACTTGTGCCATTTCTTGATACCGTAAATAAACGACCAGACCTCTGACATGACTCTACTTCAGTTATTCCTGGCTGCATAGCATCAATATCCCTAACAGATGTCGCTCAACCAACCATCTCCCCTCCCAAAACACAAACTAAAGCTAAAAAGTGGGAAATTAATATCGGACGTGCATCCCTAAATAGAATGTATGGACATGAGTGAAAATGAAATGCATAAATTAAGAAAAAACAAATATCTGTAGTAGTGTTGATGGGACCGTAGAACTTTATAGACCGCTGCGTAGCTACTAGTGCGCTTAGAGGAACCTGACCCTTCTGGGTCACAGGTCACACGGGATAAACGCTGCCATTGTGGTTTAAAAAATCCAACAAGCTGAAAAAGCAGATTTATACTTGAAAGATATTTATAAAAAATCTCATATACAGTATGATCTTAAAGGAAAGTTTAATGCAAATTGATTTAGAGCAAATGCATCAGATCAAACATAACATATATCTACTGGTTGAATTTGTTCAATTCCAAAGGTGTTTCCATAAAAAAAGAAAGCGAGCTCAGCCAGCTTTGCTCATTTGTAACTATTTGTAATAAGGAAATGAGACCAGGATCAAAGTAGATTGCTGCCATTTTAAGAAACAACTAATTTTTGTTAGAATTCATTGACGACTTCGCTTTACATGCATGTTTACAATGATTCTGGTGTTACTGTGGCTTTAGGGGCCACTTCCAGCAGGAGTAGCTTCATATTTCTGCTGGAGTAACCATGTAATATGAAACTGGTGTAAAGATTGATAAAGTAGACGACCGAGCTCCACTTTAGTCTCGACTGATGATCTACCATTAGATCATCAGTTCTGCCAACCTGTTCAAAATGAGCTGGTTCTAACTAGACCCAACCAATGAAGGGGTGTTAATTGGTCCTAACCTTTCTACACAGCTGAACTATGACTGACTTTGTTGGTTTGCTCAGACAGCAGTTTGATCAGAGCATGAAAGGCCCCCTTTGTTCGCCCAAATCATCTCCTGTCTCTTCACTGATTCCTCTGTTTGTCCTTCCCCCGACTCTGCGCTCCGCACGTTCCCACCGACTGAAACACTCAGCGTTGTGTTCACGGCTCAGCTAGGAGCCATGTGAGCTTCGTTACCTTCGTTAGGCGGGACAGCAGGAATGATAACTGGCGCTCCAATCGCTCGATTGTTTAACCCAAATAACAAACCGTGTGACCTCGCCGAGTTTTATTTGTAGCCGTCTGTTTGACTTTCTCCTCCTGTTTAATGTCAACATGCCAATAATAGATGGAGGTCCAGGCTCCACCGGGCACCACCGTCGGCTACGTCAAACAGGACTGGCACCCCTGTCTGCCCAAGTTTTCCATCCAGGGCCCGAACAAGGAGACTCTGATGAGACTGGAGGGGCCCTGCTTCGCCTGCAACTGCTGCGGGGACGTCAACTTTGAGGTAAAACCTTCGATCTGGGACGAGTTAACGAGCTTTAAAGGAGTCACTTTGTGCGGCTGATTCTTCTCTCTCTGCAGTTAAGCTTCATCCGGTCGAGGATGAACAGCAAATTCAATTTCTGCTGATAGCATGTCTCAGGTTACATGTGGTTTACAGACTGATAGCTTGGTTATTAATGTAGCTCCGCACATTAGCTGAAACACTTTTACTGACTCACTCTGATTTTTATTCTGTTAACTCCAGTCTGGGGTTAAACGATGTATCGTAATAACATCGCGATACACGATAAGTCCCAAAAATTGAAAATCGGAGACTTTTATTTTGTAATGTGTGTACTTTTTGGTCATTCGTTTTTAAAAACCCATATTGAAAAACACAATTTTTTTAATTTCCTCTAAATCCATACAGTGTAAAACAGATTTTAAGTTTTTTTTTTTTTTCAAAAACAAAACTGCGCAAAGAATAACAGAAAATCTGTGCATCTTTTCAAAATTTTTCTCAAACTGGATGTTTAACACCGTGGTGATGGTGTTAAACACGCACCACGTCATCATTGGTGTGTGGGCGGAGTTTGACAAAACTGTGATTGGCTGGATTGACTTGTTTTGTTTGGCAAGTTAAAAGATGATGTAATGATAATAGTAAAATTGTAAACATTTCAATGTAATTTATTGTCTTCTTCAAATTGCAGCAAACACTTTCCTGTCTCGAGTTATGACTAAAATTACCATTTAGATTTAGTTTGTTGTGGCTTCTTCAAACCCCACCCACAAAAGTCAATCCGACCAATCATCTTCAAACTCCTCCCACAAAACAAGGACCGCCCACTTAGTAACTGCAGAGATCCTCTTCTCCTCAAACTTAGCTAGTTGGTTTGCTAGTAATAAAGTAAAACATGTTTGTTTATCCCAATATTAGACCATTTAAGGTGGCGATATGTAAAAAACCTTTAATAATCAAAGTAGGCCTATAGATTAAATAAATAAATAAATAAATAAATAAATAAATAAATAAATAAATAAATAAATAAATAAATAAATAAATAAACACTAGCTAACTAGTTTTACATGTCTTTAATTAACTGCAATGCATTTTTGATTATTTTATTTAACTAGGAAGATTGATTTTAGAGAAAAAATAAGATGCTTTTTTAAATTTTCTGATGAATTTTACATTATTTTTTGAAAGGGAAAAGATAAATCTATTGATGTATAATATAATATGAGCTTACGGTCTGCTGGTGTCATTTCTCCAGCTGAAGGGGAAAGACGATCAAGTTATCGGACGCATTAGCAAGCAGTGGAGCGGCCTGCTGAAGGAGGTCTTCACCGACACCGACAACTTCGGCATCCAGTTCCCGTTGGACCTGGACGTGAAGATGAAGGCTGTGCTCATGGGCGCCTGCTTCCTCATCGTGAGTTCAACCAGCAGCTGCTTATTTTATTTTTTAATCATTTGACATGTTGTGCTGATGTCATTTCTTCTTTTTTTTTTCATCGCAGGACTTCATGTTCTTCGAGAAGGTGGGGGACGCCAACCAGCGCAGCACCGTCTTCTCATAACTGAACCAGGCTCCGCCTCCACTCATTCTCCGTCTGTTTTTTACTCTCACCCTTCTTCAGCTCTTCCTCTAGAATCCATAAAGAAAGCTGTTTGAAGTCATTAGTTGCTAATTAGATTAAATCCATTTAGGAAAATCTGTCCAGCGTCCAGTCCCAGAAACTGTGCTCAACATTTCAACCTCATGTCGTGTTCGTCTCATTATCCATGTTTTATAATCTCCTGTTTGATGAAGCATTTATAACCCGTGTAGTGCAGTGTTGTTGTGGGTGTAGAAAATGTTTTAGTCGAAGAAGTCAGCCGGTCCGATTCAGAAAGTGTCCTCCCAAAAATCGGCTGCTAGTTAGCTTATGTTAGCATGTATGCAAATAACTATTAACCTCAAGTGCTGTATAAAAAAACAAACAAAAAGAAATGCGTGGTCGCAAACTTTGTTTTTATCATTGTGTTTCATTGAGCGGGTAACAGGAAGTGGTTATGTTGGAGAATAGCAGTGTTTCCTAAAAACGCTCATTCTCTTTCACTCCGTTGCCTTAAAACATAAAGCCCCCCACACCCCGGAGGTCCACCAGCCTCTCAGGTTAGTGTCCGGTAAAACTGTGCAGAGGCTGTAAAGTACAGATCACATGCTTCTGTGCTGATAAAACAGTTGCCTTGGATGCCACTGCCAGAGCGTAACCTCTCTTCATTTTTGGTTGTTTTTTTCACCTCAGCAGGACTGTCTGATTTAAATACGGCCAGTTTGAAGATATAAGACAGTCTGACTGAGGAGTGAAAACCGAATAAAGTCAAAACCTAATGTTTGAAGAGGAGAGAGGTTTTCTATTTTTTTTAAGTGGAAGTTGAGGTTTGTGAACACTCCTGTGACCTCATTGGTTTCAAACCAGCCTGATTATGAACCTTGAGCTGATTGAGGTTTACCGTGTTACCGAGATAAATTTGTGTGTGTATGTGGGGAAAAAAAAAAATATTCTGCTGAGTTTTGGTTCGATGAAAAGGTTGCAACTTTTATTACCTTTTTTCTCTGTGTAATCTCCATAAACCGTAAAAGAAGCCAAAGATTGTTTAATGTTTTATCAGCAGCATCTGATCACTTTTCTACTGTTAATTGTACTAATTTTATTTTATTTTTTTACATAATCAAATGTATTTCAGTAAATAAACCGGTGCCATGTTAAACCATGTCTAATGTTTCGTACAGGAGAGTCATTGGGGTCTACACACATGTGCAACATCTGCTTCCACTTCTGCCTCAGGGCGAGGAAAACTTCAGTTCTCGTCGTTCTCAAGCAGAAATGAGTCCAAAGTCAGAACACGTTTTTATAGGTGTGTGTAGGTGAGATTAACCTGGATTAGACTGAACATTTACAGAAAGAGAGACGACACGGAGCCTAGTTTGAGAGGAGCTAAAAGCTGTGTGACTGCTCCCCCTCCTGGGAACACGTCTTACCGACTCTGTTCAGCCGGAGGGAGCGTCCCGCTGAGGACAAGTGTTAACCATCCCTGTGGCGACGCGTAACAACAACAAAAAGAAGTAACCTAGATTTTATCTCCAGTTTTAGAAGGATTTGTAGCAGAATAACCAGTTTTTCCTTTAAAAAGGAATTTAGATGTGTTTGAAGAATTTTCTTTTTTAAAAATAAAATAAAGTGAAGAATTTTTTTTTTCTAGGCACCCCCAAACATTTTCCACAAGAGGGCCAAAATAAAAATCTGAGAGCTAAATGCAGTAATCTAACACATGAAATGCAAATACGTTTTAAGTAAAGTACTATGTTTTTAAACAATTAAGCTAGTCAGTCCAGTGGCCCATGTTGGTTTGTTTATTTATCTAGCCTGTGCACTTGGAGAAAGTTTGATGTAGGTTTGGGCAGCAAATGAGACATTTCATAAACTGATAAAATACAAGTATTTGTAGTCATAAAGTTTAAACTTATTTAATAGTTACTTGTTTTTTATGTTTAATAAAAAACATATAATTAATATAATTCAAAAATTAAGTACGCACCATGAGTGAAAACTATTATAGATAGTTAGGTTATTTATTAGGACAGCGCACATTAATCAACATTACCACAATACGGCAGTGTAAATATGCAAGAGTTAGCACAGTAGCTAAATTTCATCCCTTGTCCTACAAGTAAGCACAAAACAGAACACCTCACTATACAATTCATACAACGAAACACAGTACTAAGAAAATAACTAACAAATAAAAAAAAAATATATATATATAAATAAATAAATAAAAAAAATTTAAACGCGAAGGGAAAAAACACTCAGCAATAGGCAATGAAAGAGATTATGAATGGGTACATAACTGATTTGCTTTCAACCAATGCTTAAGCTTCTTTTTAAAATTTGCATAGTTTTCACTGTCTTTGATATATGTTGGCAAACTATTCCAGGAGTGTGCACCTCTACCTTCTAAACTGAATTCTGTGCCTCAATATGTTACAGTCTCCTCTCGTTTGTGCTCTAGTTTTAATTGCATTATCCCTTTTCTGAATGAAATCACCTAATGGAGGTGGGGCAAGCCCATTAAAAACTTTAAAAATCAAACGCACATCATGATATATTTGATACAAATCAAAGTTTAAAATATTACGCTTAATTTGGCAGTAATAAAAATGAGATGGTTTCTTATCAAAAGCTTTAATTGTCCTCTTAAAGAGAGACATGCTGGGTTTTACTATGCTAGCTGTTGTATAACAGTACGTTATGTGAGAGAAAATCATTGCATGCATATAAGTTTTGGAAGACTGTGTGGTAAGAAAAGGTCTTATGGCCAAAATTTGCTAAAATTAATTTTATAACATTTGAAATTCTATCCGCACTATGAACAGTTAATTATCAGACCAGTGACTGTAAGTGCAAATACAGTGTTTCTATTGGATGACAGAAGATTACATCTTAATACGCATAGAAAATTATGGTGGGCCATATCAATTGACTTAGGCAGCCAATTTTGGCCCACGGCCCCCTCTTAGAGCACCTCTGCTATAAGCTGGAATAGTTACACTGCAAAAATTGTCCATCTAAGTTTTAGAATCTTATATCCAGCCAAAAAAATCTTTTAGATCTTGTTCTGAGACTGATTTACTAAACAATTAGGTCAAAATTTTGACTCAAATTAAGTCAAATTTTTCTGCCAGTGGAGTAAAAAAAAATTTACTTGGTAAGATTCCAAAAGATGAGTCAAAATTAACTACTGCAAGAATCTTACCAAGTAAATTTTACTTACTCCGCTGGCAGAAAATTTTGACTTAATTTGAGTCAAATTTTCAGGCTAACAAGACAAATTAATATAAAAACAAGATTAATATTCTTACACAATCAGTTTATGTTTAGTCAATCAGTGTCAAAACAAGATCTAAAAGACTTTTTGGCTGGATATACGGTTTTAAAACTTGGTTAGATGGACAGTTTTTTCAGTGTAAGATAAGGCCTTTATTCTCATTGTACAGAGCACAATGAAATTGCATTTCAGATAATCTTGCGCCGTTTTAGACAACTTGTGCTGACTCATGATAAAATATTCTGACTAAATGACTCTTAGCAGGGTCGCTTCAAGTCACTTTGTTTTTACAGCACATTAAAAAGGAAATTTTATGTTTATGTCTCACATAACCTGCCAACACAAACATAAACTATCATATGCTTATATAGTAATAAAAATTGATTTATTTTTTAAAGAATAAGGTAATCCTCCCAGTGTGGGGAAAATGTCTGAACATGTTCATGTGGCAGAATTAGGATAAAATTAAATAAATTCATTTAAAATGTAATTCTATGTTTCTGTTGTACAGAAAGAAACAGCTGGCCGTCACCATTCCACTTGACTTCTTGCTAATATTTACACTTCTGTCTGAACTGTAAAAAAAACAAACACTTCCTGGGTTCATTTCTGCATCAGTACATTCAGCCATTAGTTTCTGCAGCTCAAACGAATCAAAGAAAATATTTATGTTTCTACATTTACCTGCCAAAAACATGGAGGTTTTACATCATTATAATAATCTTGCACAATTTTATGTAACCGCCCACAAATGAGTCATTTTGTCTTATTTTCCAGTATAATATGAGACAAAGCGAGTTATGTTTCAAAATTTAATGTCAGTTTATTCAATGGATCTATTTCTAACACATTATACACAAATCCTTACAAAACATGCTGAGTAAACTGTAAAAGTATCAAAAAACAGTTCTTTGTTAAACCCTGTGTTTCAAAAAAGTGTTTTGATTTTCACATTCCTTCATTTTTCTTTGCTATGTTTGGCACCGTACGGCTCTGATGTTGAAACAGTTGTGTAGGGAAGCTCCACGTGTAGGAGTCACCAGAAGGAGGGACGTTGCTTAAAGAAAATTAAGAAGCAGTCAAACATCCACGACTTGGAAACAACAGAAAATCAGCTTCAAGTGTTCCTCAGACTCGTCTCTCTGCGCTGATCTGTGGTCTGTCGCTGGGGCCGGGCCGCTCGTCTCGAGACAGTCGGAACAGGGTGCGGCTGGCCTGCTGCAGGTCCCACTGGTGTCTGGAGAGGATCTTGAAGCAGTCCTCTTTGGAGCAGAGGCTCAGTAAGTACAGCTGCTCCACCTGAGGAGACGGAAACACCACAATGAAACTCAGACACGGGAATCAAAACGGTGAATTAAAGTTTAGATTCTGGTCTAAGAAGAGGCTAAATACAACAAAAGTCAGGAAAATGTTGAATTATTTGTTCCCGAGAGTTTAAACTCTCATAAATATAGGCTTTAAAGTAGCTAGAAGCTAGTTCCTTTAATTACAGTAAATAGATCTGGGCCAGATCTGGTTTCAAGCATGCACTACAGGCTGACTGCTGACATGCCAAGTTATTTGTCAACCAGATGTGGGCCAGGTCTGGTAATGATAGCACTGTTTCTAAGATGGCATGCCACAATTAGCCCGGTTGTGGTTTGGTTTATGTGGCCCAAATCTGTCAAAGCCACAACTGTCCTAGGTGTGGTTTAGTTTATATTTCCCAAATCTGTCAATGCCACAACTGGCCCAGTTGTGGTTTGATTTAGAAGGCCCAAATTTGTCATTGCCACAACTGTCCTGGTTGTGGTTTGGTTTATGTGGCCCAAATCTGTCAAAGCCACAACTGGCCCAGTTGTAGTTTGGTTTATGTGGCCCAAATCTGTCAAAGCCACCATTGGCCTAGGTGTGGTTTGGTTTATGTGGCCCAAATCTGTCAAAGCCACAACTGGCCCAGTTGTAGTTTGGTTTATGTGGCCCAAATCTGTCAAAGCCACAACTGGCCTAGGTGTGGTTTGGTTTATGTGGCCCAAATCTGTCAATGCCAAAACTGGCCCAGTTGTAGTTTGGTTTATGTGGCCCAAATCTGTCAAAGCCACAACTGGCCCAGTTGTAGTTTGGTTTATGTGGCCCAACTGGCCACAACTGGCCTAGGTGTGGTTTGGTTTATGTGGCCCAAATATATAAATGCCATAACTGGCCCAGTTGTGGTTTGTGGCTCATTGGACGTATATCTATAACTGGTTAGCTTTTAGTGAGTTCACTTCAAGATGGCCGCCACAGCTAACGAACCTTAGAAATCACTGAAACGGTTCTAAGTCAGTCAGGTTTCCAGATGTTTCAGTATCTGACCTTGAGTTGTTGCTCGGCCCGCACCGGGTTCCAGTCGTTACGCTGAAGTGCGATTTGTACCTCTTCGGTGGTCACTCCATGCACCGCCTCCATCACCTGAACAGAATCACAAACAGGTGAGTCAGGTCAGTCAGCCAGGCGTCATCCTGATAAAATAAGTCCTCTACCTGTGAAACGATGCTCTCCTTTGTGTTTTGGGCGTAATGCGTTTTCTCCCTTGCTCTGTCTCGATCCCTCTCTTTGACGTCCTCGTCCAGCTGTGGCGAAGAACGGGCCAAGTGGGCCATCTTCATCAGGTTGGACCCCGAGATGGGCTGAGGAGGCGAGAACTGATTCTGAGGTGGCGTCTGCGCCGGAGGGGACAGGATCATCTGATTAGACCAGGAGGGGCCGGAGGCCGGCAGGACTACGGGTTTCCTTTGGGCTTTAACGATCAGGCGTTTGATGTTGGGGAGCGGGGGCCGAGGAGGAGGCGGAGCGATGCTGGCCTCGCTGAAGCGTCGAGGATCCTGCTGAATCATCCCGCCGTGAGTCCCCATCCCCGGAGGCACGAGTCTGCCATGTGGATCCACCCTAAAAGCCCCAACCGTGTGAGCTCGGGGTCGGGATCCGCCCAAGACCGACTCCAGGCTCTGAGACATCCCTGAACACACAATGAGTTTACGAGCTGGAGTTGTGCTCACCAGATTTTGATGCCGGTTTTACTTTTTTAGTTCCTACCTGCCATTTTCTGCAGATTGCTCCCCTCCCTCTCCCTGCCATGGGCCGCTCTCCAGTTGCCGCTGCAAACATCACAAAAGTAAAACACGTTAAACTTGTAAACAACGCCGACCGACAGATGGTGAACGATCAGTGTCGTGTTTCACTGACTCGTCCAGCCTCTCAGGTGTTCCTCTGGTGCGGTCCGGGTGGGTGTCTCCGTGAACCATGTGCTGCAGGCTGCCCTTCACCGGGACCGGGATGTGGGCAGCGCTCGCAGCAGGACCGGGCCCCACGTTGGAGCTGCTGCTGGGGGCGGCGGCAGGAACGGTGAGACTGGCAGGAAACATGCCGACGACCAGCGTCCTCTGATTCTGACCGCGCCACTCGCTGAACTCCAGACTGGACAGAAAGAGTTCAAAAGTGTTTTATTTAAATGTTTAAATTTAATTGAAACCAGTAAATGTATTTAAACTCTGTGTCAACTTTACATTAGGTAACATGATAAATGACAGAAAGGGTCAAAATTTGTGACAAATACAAAACAAAACTCATCAAATAAAAATTTTAGAGACAAAAAGTGACTATTTGTAATCTTTAAAGAGTTACATCGCTCCTTTTAAAGCTGTAGACCAGGCATGGGCAATCCTGGTCCTCGAGGGCCGCAGCCCTGCATGTTTTACTTGTTTCTCTGCTCCAACACACCTGACATGAATGAATAGATGATTATCAGGCTTCTGCAGTACGGAGGACCAAAA
>JAUBOC010000170.1:8521437-8531983 GCA_032275365.1 Anablepsoides cearensis | reverse complement strand
GCTTTTATTTCTAATTATGTCAGTTTCAGTCCTCCATACTGCAGAACTTGGAAGATGTAGTTCAGTGACTGAATCAGCAGGGAAAAATGTAAAACCTGTAGGGCTGCGGCCCTCGAGGACCATGATTGCCCACCCCTGCTGTAGACTATCTGGTTGCAGAGTCATAAAATGTTTTGTTTCCTGTCTGTAAAATATAAAAAAAATTTGTAAAAATCTAAACATTTTCACATAAATTAGTTTTATTAAGGCTAGTTACTTTAATTACAGTAAATAGATCTGGGCCAGATCTGGTTTCAAGCATGCACTACTGGCTGACTGCTGGCATGGCAAGTGATTTGTCAACCACATGTGGGCCAGGTCTAGTAATGATAGCACTGTTTCTAAGATGGCATGGTTTGGTTTATGTGGCCCAAATCTGTCAAAACCACAACTGGCCCAGTTGTGGTTTGGTTTATGTGGCCCAAATCTGTCAATGCCACAACTGGCCCAGTTGTCGTTTGGTTTATATGTCCCAAATCTGTCAATGCCACAACTGGCCCAGTTGTGGTTTGGTTTATATGTCCCAAATCTGTCAATGCCACAAGTGGCCAAGTTGTGTTTTGGTTTATGTGGCCCAATTCTGTCAGTGCCACTTATGGCCCAGTTGTGTTTTGGTTTATGTGGCCCAATTCTGTCAGTGCCACCCAGTTGTTGTTTGGTTTATGTGGCCCAAATCTGTCAATGCCACAACTGGCCCAGTTGTGGTTTGTTTATGTGGCCCAAATCTGTCAATGCCACAACTGGCCCAGTTGTGGTTTGGTTTATGTGGCCCAAATCTGTCAATGCCACAACTGGCCCAGTTGTGGTGTGGTTTATATGTCCCAAATCTGTCAATGCCACAAGTGGCCAAGTTGTGGTTTGGTTTATGTGGCCCAAATCTTGTTTATAAAATATAAAAATAATTAGTAAAAATCTAAACATTTTCACATAAATTGGTTTTACCAAGGATCTAAAGCTCACTAAATAATCCACTTTGTTCTTGGCCCGACTCAGACTAGCCGTTAGCTCTTCAATCTGCTGCTCTAAAACAAGTAATTCTGTCTAAAACCCCTAAACCCCCACTTTAAAAGATCTGAACTATTACTTTAACTCATCGACAGGCTTTGTTGAACTTGCCCTGAAACAACGTGACTCCTGATGAGGTGGTAGTTTAGGGGTTTTTACTGTACTACAAAGTTTTTTTTTAAATGGCTCGTAACTCATTTTTAAAGGGATAGTCTGGTAATTTTTTTGAGTAATGTTCTGTTGAATAGTTATTAATAGTATCAGCCATGATATCAGTCATGTAGAGCAGAGTAGGAAGAAAATGGAAGACGTCTTCACTGAGCTAAGCTAACAGTTAGCTTGTTTGATATTATTTTTTAGTCTTGGCAGACAACTATTTCTCATAAACGACATACTTCTTTAGCTGACACTGTTCAGTTTGTAGCTGTTTTATCAAGCAAACAACATCCATGTTACAAGGTAAATTAGCTATTAGCCTAGCCTGAAGGAAGACTTTTTCACACTTCATGCTCTGAGTTTGATGTCATGGCTGGTCTTATCAATAACTACTCTGATAAATTATCACTTTAAAAATGACCAGGGTATCTATTTAAAGAGAAATATGTGTATTTATTTATTACCTTGCACGTATTTGCAGATTCATATTTAAAGAATGTTGTTTTATCTTGTATATATATTAAAAAAGTAAACATCTTCCTAAAAGACCATAATTATTTTGCCTCTCTTGATGCATTTGTTCAAATAAAACCCACGCAGTGAGACCAGAGGAAAAAGTTGCTAAACCTGCTCAACAAACAAAGCAGGATGCATTCGAGGACTCGCTGAGATTAGTGCTGGAATGCATTTTGGAGCGAAAGCTGAATCTAATCCCCGTTTCATCTCAACAAAGGCTGACTGTGTCAGCTGAACTCATTTTTTAATTTTTATTGCTCTTCGTCCTGCCTCACCCACCCGTGGTCTATGACGGTCACCACGTCGTTGGCCGCAAGCGGGAGTTTTCTGAGCTCTGCGAAGTCTCTGGTGGCTTGGACTTCCATCGGTTTAGCCTTTAGAGAAAGAGAAGGATTGTTTGTAAAAAAAAAAAAAAGATGCACCTCTGAACATTTTATCACTGAGGAGAAACAAAATCTGGACGTCAGTTCGAACCTCAGCCACCATCACGCAGAGCTGGGCGAAGCTGGGCCTCTCGGCGGGGGTGACAGCCCAGCACTTCCTCATGATGACGTAGATCTCTTGAGGGCAATCCGGCGGTTTCTCCAGCCGCTCTCCCTCCCGCTCCACACGCCACAAAATCTAACAATTGGGGAATAAGTTGACGTGATACCAAAACTCTGAGTCACAGTAACAGCGTGAGGGCGGGGAAACACATTCCAAACATAAAAAAAAAAAAAAACTGGCAGCAATTAAAAGAACAAAAACAATAATGAGACGGTGGCAAGTGTGTACCTGTCGACCAGACAGACCGAACCACGGTTCCTCGCAGTAGGTGAACATCTCCCACACGGTGACTCCAAACATCCAGACGTCCGAGGCGTGGGAGAAGGAGCCGATACGGAGGCTTTCAGGGGCACACCTGGAGAAACAAGGAAATACGGACATCTCCATCTTCTAACACTTATTTACAGTCAGATCACAGAGGCAGCAGGTCCAGGAGAGAAACCCGGTGACACTTTTCAGCTCGTCGAGGGACACCAAGATGTTTCCAGGCCAGAGAGGATACATAATCCCTCCAGCGACTCCTGGTTCTAGGACCTCCTACCAGGGGGATGTGCCCAAAACACCTCTGAAGGGAGGCATCCTAATCAGATGAACCACCTCAACTGGATGCTTTCGATGTGGAGGAGCAGCGGCTAGACTCCGAACTCCCCTGGATGACGGACCTCCTCACCCTATCTCTAAGGCTGAACCCTGCTACCTTACGAAAGAAGCTGGTCATGATCCTCGCATCATGACCACAGAAGAGGTTTTGAACGTAGACAGACCAGTAAATCAATAGCTTTTAACTCAGCTCCTTCTTCACCACGACCGACCGAAGCAACGCCGTCATCACGGAGGATGACGCCCCAATGTGTCGATCCATCTCCCGTTCCATCCTACCATCACTCCTGAACAAGACACCCAGATACTTAAACTCTTTGCCATAGGTAAACATCAAATACGTAAAAAATGAGTCTCAGCTGCCATCTTGCTAGGTACTAAATATGTAGTGTTTACGAGTTGAAACCACACATTACTATCTTATAACATCCAAAACATACCAACATATATCAATAACCTCCCAACAAGACCAATCAAACGTCAATAGTTATTCAATGACAGTAGACCACAGTAGATGTATATTCAGTGTTAATGTAGCTTTATATTTTCATCATTTCTAACCAGGCAAAAGGGATCCTCCTGTGTGCTCCCATGATGTAATGGTCCGTCTCCTGAGTCAAGCCTCGCATCAGCCCAAAGTCCCCAATCTTCACCATCTCCCTGGAGGACAGCAGCACGTTCCTCGCCGCCAAGTCCCGATGGATGAATCTACGGCTCTCCAGGTAGTCCATCCCCGCCGCGATCTGGGTCGCAAAGAGCCAGAGGCGGAGCAGCGGGTACTCATACTGACGCGCTCGTAGCATGTCGTATAAAGAGCCCAGAAGAGCCAGCTCTGTTACCTGGTAATATAAAGAAAACAAAGCAGGGCAGCATTAACGTCAGCTGAGGGAACGGTGCAAGCTGGAATGTGTTATATGGTAATACGGGCTCACCATCTTGAGGGGCTGTGTGAGCACCACACCGTAGAGTCGTATGATGTTAGGGTGGTCTAAGGACTGCATGGTGGTGACTTCTTGGAGGAAGTCTGTCAGTGTTTCTGTTTGTTTCGCCATACTGCTCCTCAGTGATTTTACTGCCACTGGAAGCTGAGGGTAGATACATACAAAATGTATCAGTGTGTTCAAACAAACAGTAAGTTCAGAGGCCTAAATATTTACAGGAATACTTATCATCCTGGCTTTGAGAGGTCTAAATACAGACTGGATTATTGACTCGAAACAAGGATTTAAAAAGGAAAAGATAGCTCTTTGAAAGACGCCAGTTTAAAAAAGAAATAGGCTGGAATGATGAGCTAGTCTGAGCAGATTGCATATCTGCCATCTGTAAACAACCCTAATCTCAAATGTTTCTTAGAAAACACTAGTTTATAAACCTTTACAGTTCAGTCCGTTTCACATTATAAAGTTATTCCAGCAAAAAAATATAACAATTTTCCCACCAGACGTTTCCCAGGCCTTACTGGAAGTGCTACAGCTGGCTGCTATTACTGCTGCTTGTGCTTGCATAAATTTGTGTGCAAATAAATTCCACAATGTGAAATTGGCTGCAAGGTAAACATCAGTGGTGGGCACAGTTCTGCTAATACGCTAATAGAGGAACTAACTTCTTATTTATCCTGTAAAGGGTTGTGGAATGGTCTGGAGGATGATCTTAAAAATGCCAGATCTATGTATATATTTAAGAGACAGAGAAAAGCTAGTTTTTTAAGGTATATGGAAAAGTAAAATGTGAAGCTTGTTTGAGTTGATTTTTTTAATTTTTATTTAGTATTGTTTTGTAAATTATGTTTTGTTTCAATATATTCTGTGGATAAAAGGGGCAGACATTATAAGATTTATTCTTCTTCTGCTACCTTTCATTTTATTTAGATTTTTGATTTGTGTATTTTCTTTTTTTATTGTATATAGTTATTTTTTTAATGAAATTAATATTTTTTTTATTGAATTGAATTTAGAGAATTAGATTTAATGCTAACTTTGGAAACCGATTAGCTTCCTCTAAATTAGGTTCTGCTAATTATAACTATAAAAGTGCTAGACCTGTCAGGCAACATGTGTGTAGCATGTAGCATCTTTAGCAGCTAAACTTCAAATTACAGCATCAAAAAGAAATAAAATAATATTTAACAATATTTAAATTAACACAAAACTTGACTCTGTATATAATATGCGGGCCTCCTGGGAGACTGCAATAATCTGCTCTGTTCTTGGTCTTATGCAGACTAGTCATTATTTTGTTATTTCCTCAAAGTTAACCTAATTTCTCCAAATTGAGATCGTTTTAACAGCTATCTACAACAGGTAAGATACTTACAGCTCAAAATCTCTTCACAGAACTCCACTTCATTTTAAAGCTAAGTTTAAATAAAAAAACAAACAAAGAAATAAAAAAAACCCAGCCCAACTTAAAATCAGCTCTTACCACCTTCCCTGTGGGCGTGTACCACTCCCCCCTCTTCACCACCCCAAAGGACCCAGAGCCCAGCTTCTCCCCCAGAATCAGCTCGCTGTCCTGGATCAGAGACGGCAGAGTCCGGCCACCGGTGGTCTCGGAGCTCGGTACCTGGGCCCCTCCGGTCCACTGCTCCGCTCCATCTGAACTACGGAACACCTGTGTGCAACATTTAAACTCATAAAAGCGTTCTCCGGGTAAAGTTTGTCACACTTCTCCTCTCATGAATCCTCCAACCTTGTTCATCCACGACGAGCGGGACCGCGACTGTGTTTTGTAGCGTTTCAGTGCCTCCCATAATCTCCTCTGTGCTGCGAAATGACAAACAGAAACGACAACTGAACATGTGTCGGGTTTAATGCTGCAGCCGTGTTTATCTGGAGCTGGGACTTTTAGTGCCTTCCTGGCTCGCAGACAACAGGTGCGAGGGTTAAAGGTGGAGACCTATTCCTGACAGGAAGCTCCGTTTGGTGACAGTAACTGGAGTCGTAAAAGTTCAAGCACTCCCATCAGCAAAGCAGGACTAAACTTTAACCATGAAGAGAAAAAAAAACATGGGGCTGTATAAATGTCAGAACTATTTTTATGTCTACATTTATTGGCAGCTTTTAGGTCAACACAAGCGAGCTACATCCAAAAATATCAGCTGGTTAGAAGTTATCCCTTTCACTTCTGATTATTCTGTTAATGCAGTAAAAATGCATTAAAACTAACCCATTTTATTTTGTGATATTTTTAATGGTTTATAGATAAAAACAGCAGAAAAGGTGGATTATTTGTTTTTTTCACTAGAGACAAAAAGAATTGTACAAAACTACATTTTGAATTTATTTAATAGGTCAGTTTTCTTTGGGTCACAATGGTCCACGAGACTCCAGTCTCAACTCTAAGGCCTTCTGGGTCATTTTGACCTAAGGGCAGCAGGAGGGTCTGATTCATGAAACAAATTCAAGAGTAACATCCAAAAAATAAAATAAACATTGTTAAATTGAAAATCTCTTTCTTAACATGTTTGTTTTACATCAACAGGAGAAAAAAAACATAAAATATAAAATATAAGCTTTAAAAAGCAGTTTCTAACCTGGTTAATTTGGGGTAAGAGTCACCACTAAGCTGAGTTTTTAGCCTCTCAGACGGACCAGACTACAGTTGCCAACTTAATCCATAATATAAATCTCTGAAAGCTAAACATCAGGTTTTCATAATTTCTGAGTCTCACCAGGTTTGCTGATTCCGATGTACTCCAGGTCCGACTCCTTCACGTAATGGAAGTGTTCGATCCGGGTAATGTTCAGCCCGTCTCGGAGGCGTACGTAGAACTTCTCCAACTGGACCTCAGCCAGGAGCTGGTACAGCCACTGAGTGTCCTGGTCCATCACCATGACCCGGTCCACAAGCCTGCAGGCACCAAGAGGGTTTAGAAAACCTTTACTTCGCAAAATTATTTAATTGGATTAAACAATTGAAATGTATCGTTTATATGGATACAAACTTAATTAAGTTGATCGTGAGGAGCATTTATCTGCACCAGGTTTTTATTCAGAATAGAGACATGCACAGAGTTGTAAACTTTCCCTAAAAAAAAACTGCAGAAGTTTTACTTCCGCAATGAACGTAAACAAGCATTAAAATAAACAAATGCTGAAATAACTTCCATCTTATGAAGGTGTTTGATCATTTTAAGCTCTTCCAAAGTTTCTAACAGAAATGTCGTATAGCTAACCGACTAATTAGCTTCCCCGACTTATTAGCATGTAGCCTGGTGGTAACGTCAGGTTGACACAGGGCGCACAGTCAGGTCAGTTTACCACAACTAGAATAACATGATCAGAGTAAGTGTTAGCGTGCACCCTGTTCAGATTATCAATCAGCATAACCCACCCCTCTCATTCAGATTATAAATTCATTCTGATCGAGCTGAATCAGATCAGAATATTCAGATCGGGGCTTTTATTCAGTTGCTTGTGTCCATGTAAACATAGCTAATAACCACGTGAGTGAATGTTTCGCACACGGCTCCTGCTTCTCCAAACACAAAGAGCTACGTACAACAGGTAAGATATTGACCATTTGTAAGCTTTCCACTAGAGATGCTCAATATTGACCTTTTGACGATATTCGATATGCCAATATTGTTCAACACTTAATTTCTGATTCCAATATTAACCCATGTTACAAACTGATATTAAGGTGACATCACATAACTCCTGTCAGTGACATTATGCCTGCTTTTTGATACCCCACTGGATGCATTCCATAGGTAAACATTGTCTGTACAAAAATAAAAAAACACTTAACTGAAGTTAGGGAAAAGGTGCCATATTTATTTTTAACATTTTGTCTCAAACAATAGTTTGGATCATGCTCTCTGTGACATAATCCACTTTGATGACGTCATCAATTGCACACCAGTGAACGTCTCTTGACCACAAGCATTTATTAACATATTTTTGTCAAATCCAGGTGTTAATTTATCTGGCTTCTGTTATCAGAAAAAAAAAAAAACGATATATAGAGATTTTACATTTTTATGCTAATATCGGACCGATAATATCTGTAGGCCTATATTATCGGACATCTTTCCACAGAACTCTTAAAAAAAGCCAAAAAGCTACTTTAAACTTGAGAAAAACAGACTATAAAAATGGGTAAAATGGTTTACTCCTCATTTAGGACCTTACTTAAGAGCCAGTCTAGCTTTGTAAGGTTGCTCAGTTTTTACAGCTGATTTCCTGTTAGTTAAATTGACAAAAGTGGGCATAAACTATTCGCTCTGATACGGTTGACATATTAAACGTTGGGATCATTAGTCCTGCAGGGATCTCTGCAGCAGAGTGAAAAACTGGGAGGTGTTTGAAGCCACCAGTCGGACCGGATCCTGTCAGCTCTGCGTTTATGCAACGACTGAAATCCCAGTTTGCTGAAACTAGTGAGACAGCCAGCAGCAGGACTTTGTGGGTTTCATTAGTTATTATCTTTACAGTAAACACTAATAAACAGGGACTAGCCTGGTGTTTAGGGTAAACAACTCCTTCTCCTACAAATAAGAAAGTGAAACTATATTGATTCAGCTGATCAAATCTCAGCCTATAGGTCACCTGCTGCTCAGCAGGTAAGAAAGCGTCGACGTTCCTCCCGTCAGACACACAGATCCACATCCACACCGGGCTCCACAAGCCTGGACCTGCTGTCTTGGTTTGTTTTCTTTTAAGGGCAACTCCCAATTAAATTAGGAGCCAAAGCTGAGCGTGAGGACCAGGTTGAATCCTTTCTCTGGGTTTGTGCTAGGAAAAAACATGCAGGTAAACATGCAAGGCCTGCGATCATCATCATCATCAGGGACCTTTTTTTGTGTGCAGAGGGATGAATGTTTAACCTGTTCAGCTACTGGAGAGAAGAAAAAAAAAAGAAGAAAGAAAGAAAGTACGCGTGACCAAGAGCTCAGTCATTTTCACGTGGCGACGAAAGACAGTCGGAAAACTGGTCCAAGCTTTATGACATGAGCCTTGTTATGTGAGTTCAAACTTTTAGATTTAAGAGGTTTTGCACAGTTTGACTCGTATTTAGGATAACTTGAATCTTCTTCTATGATCTAACCATCCTTCCTTTGTCCAGTACTCTATAATAATATTGGCCCCATTATGAGCTTTTTATTTTGTCCCCAAAGACACCATCAAATACTTTGTTACTTTACTTAAGTGGACATTTTGGGTATTTACTTTAGTGGAGTAATTATTTTTCAGCCTACTTTTTTACTTCTACTCTTTACTTTTTAATTCAATTATCTGTACTTTCTACTTCTTACTTTTTAAAAATGCAAAAAGTATTTCATTTCTGTTTAACTTTGACTTGTTTTGATTCCATCTTTTCATTGTTCAGAAATAAATAGAGATCTATCCAGATACATGGAGCCCTTGGATAGAGTGAGTTTGCTTGTGGTTGTATGAGAAGTATAAATATAAACCATTCTGACATCCTATAGGATTGAACTGACTCCATCACACCTGTATGACACAAATCACATCACATCCAGCAGGACAGACTGTAGCAGATGTGGCCTAGAATGAAGATGATCTGAAACAAGTAGTCTAATCAGTTAATTACAATTTTTTTCAACATTAACATTTCAATTTAACATTATACTCATTATTGACTTTAGAGGAAAAATGGGGGGTGGGGGTACACAATAGCTTAAGCTTTTATCCTTAATGGCATTTTTAAAAGTGTTCATTACTTTTATACTTTAAGTACTTTTATACTTGATATTTCTACTTCCAAAAATGTTTTTTAAAACCCTAGTATCTATACTTCTACTTATGTAATGAATGTGAAGACAACTCTGAACACCATAGAGATAAATTCATCTTTTTCAAAATAAGAGTTGTGCTCATTGATAGTTTTTAAATTGAAGTTAGTAAAAGCAATTATAAACTACTCCTTATAATAAAAATATACAGTAAAAAGCACCGTAAATAGGAATATATGACACTCCAAAGTGTTTTAAATTATATTTTTGAAGGGTTATGCTTGTCTATTACACTAATTATAAGAAAGTATTAATATAAACATGATTTTGAATCACTTTTTAAACGTTTTGGTTCATTTGTTTCCATTTAGCATGTGTTATATTTACCGTGAATCAAACTGGCTCGGTCCTCCAACCTGCTGCCCGTGTTCCTTCAACCACTCACTCCCCGAAACAGGTGATTCATGTTCGGTGTCGAAACCTCCAGAGACGTCGGGACGAACAATCCTCAAATCCTCCACATCAGATTCCTAAAAGGTCCAGGAAACACGCGATGAAAACCCAGGCTCGGTTCGGTTGGCACAAAAGCTGAAAGCAGATTTCTGTCTTTAGTTTCGGACAAAGTGTTCCTGTTATCTACCTGCGAGTGTTTTCTTTCCTCCACCTCTATCCAGATTCTTCACCTGACCACACCTCTTCCGGACTTTTCTTACTCTGGGCTGGGGAAACCTCCAGGCTGAAAGCACCTGCAGATCACCGAACACCTGAAACAAACACAGCAGTTAGATTGACATCCCGTCAGCTGTAATGTGACACTGGAAGTAATTCATACAATTTGGCAAGTTGTGTGTTTGTTTATACTAAAATTCATATGTGCTGAATGATCTAAAACCAGCTAACTGAACCGGACAAAGTATATTATTATTATTATTATTATTATTATTATTATTATTATTATTATTATTATTATTATTATTATTATTATTA